>JACBKR010001588.1:0-41540 GCA_014218235.1 Colocasia esculenta | reverse complement strand
ACTCAGCAACATAATCTTCAATTTCTGCTTTGGTTACTCGAAAAACTTTACAATTCTCCCTCTCTTGAGCAGTGTGCATATGAAAAGAACACTTGAACTGATTTATTGTTGAATGCCCTTTTTTGTTGATTGCCCTTCTGCCCCTCATTAATTGAAGGGCATAACTATCTCTTAGTCCTGTACACATGCCTACTTAATCATATGAAAAGTGGGAATGACGTATCCCCGATCCCCATTTTTTTCCCTCTTCCCCCCCCCCCCCCCCCCCGTTCGGCCCTTCGCCCCTTCGTGCCCTAAGCCGTGCGTCGCCGTCCTCTTCCTCTCCGGCTACTCATCGCTGTCCTTGCTTGCCGTCGCCGTCGTCTTGGTTTCTCTCCACCTGATCATCGCCGTTCTGGTGAGTCTCCGCCGTCCCGCCCGTACGTCTACTCATTCTTCCCGCCCCCTTTCATCTGTGTCCCCTTCCGGCTGCTTGGTGGTCTTTTGTCTTGTCGTTTACATGATCTCGGATGATGTTGTCCGCACCGGACAAGTGAGCAGATCCAGTCTGATGTCTTCGGGGATCGGAGAATTTTTAGGTGGGGAAAAAAACTTTGAAGTCTTTCCTTGTTGTCCATTTATGTGCTGTGCTGCTGCTGGTACGCAGAGACTTGAATTGCTGCTGCCGATGAGTTTGATGGTACAAGGAAGAGAGTGAGAGAGAGAGGTTGCAAAGTTTCAACAGGGAATTGAATAGTGGAGAAGCTCTAGCCCTCCTTCCGCATGCATCCATACATTTGGGGGAGGGATCATGACAAAATGAGTTGGGGAGCTAACTATGCTGTGCATCCAGTTAGACAGCAGGACAGAGACCACTCTGTCACAAGTCAATTTACACTTCTTTTTTCCATCTCCTATTTTACTAATTTTTTTTTAGTTTTCCTCTTGACCATAGGTAGATTTGGTTTCTAATTAAATTCTTTCTTGTGATGCTGGCTTATCAGCTCTGATCGGAGGCAAACCCAACCTAAATTCCACTGTTCTCATGGAATAAATTATTTAGTTGCTTTCGTATGCGATTGGAAGACTTTTTACTTCAGGAAAAACTCTTGTTAATTAATCACACAGTAGCAGGTACTACATTCGCATGTGTACATGCATACATATGCTTGCGCTTTTATGTCTTGCAGCCTTCAGTCTCCCCTCTCATTAAATAGAGTTCAACTTATTTGAAGTACATTGTTATGTTCGGGTCAGAGGCTCCTAAACTGCGGGAATTTACATTGCATACCAAGTGACCATTTTTTCTTAATGGGAAGTAGTTACCGCAATGAATCATAGCATCGACATTTTTGGAGATCATATATCTTTCAGGTTGCATTGATCCACTGGCTGCATAATGTCATCAAAATTTGTTCATAGCTGGTGATTTAGGCTTGGGCCTCAGCATATTGATGATCTATTTTTTTGCTACAGAATAATACAAAATCTAGTTGGTTAATACACACCAGAACACATCAGAAAACTCATGTATACAGATGTTAATAAACGAGCTAAGTTCTCGCTATAATAGAACAGTGATTCTCCAGAACCTTAGGAAGTCAGTGGCACAGAGGAGCATCACAAGAAGCATGATGTCTATTAAAAATTCTTGTATATCCAACAGAGATGTCCTCCACCACTCGATTCTCACACAACAATTGAAATTCGTCTCCATAGCTGATAGGACATTTTCTAGTTTGCTTCAAGAAATATTGTACTGGATCTTGAGATTGCCTTAGAGGGCTGAAGAGAAGAGATCTAAAAGAGTTGGGAAATGGGAGCTAAATATCATACTACTTTTATGCTTCCTAGAAAATGGCATCTAGCCATTTATGACTAAATTAACACAATAGTATAAGAACAATGCAAAAGCATATTTACACATATAAGAATTGTTTTCTTGGATCTCAATGCTGTCTCAACATGCTTTGAAGCATTATAAAGCTCCTGCTATATCCCTCATCTCCTCTTCTTTTTCTCATCCTGGCCCTTGTCCTTTGTCTCACTCTTGCCCTCACTCTTGCTTCTCCACCTCCCTCTTATTTGAGAACTTTGGAGAGACAAAGATCTTGGAGATTCTGTAAGACATGATAAACTATGCTTTGCTTTTTTCCAATATGATACATATTCATAATTGATGTAAAGCTATAAAAGGTTGTCAGCTTCTTGGTTCGTCTCAGGGAGTAGAAGTGGTCAAGAGTGAGGAGGGAGGGACAACACAGCATCTCTTCAGTTCATCAGAGAAGTTTGAAAAACTTTGACCAACCAAGCATGAACAGTTAAAACTTGTCTTTGGGGTTCTTTCGTTATCAAGTCCATTAAAAATGCAAAAATGGAAAAAATGCTTCTTCTGATTTTTCAGTGGGATTTGGTTGGCACAGAAAGTTAAAAAAAATCTTGGGTCAATAGCTCTAACAGTACCCATTCAAGTCCAGTTATTGGGACACCGACTGGCCTGTTTATTTTGAGCCAGCTTGAAGTGCCTCTCATGGATACACTATGACCAGAATGTGTGAATTAAAGAGCTTTTTGATTTTCATTTCTAAGTGAAGATGTCAATCTGCTCTGTCAGTTTTATTATTAGAAAATGATGAAACCATTTTTTAGCTGTGTTAGTTGTCATATGTATTGAAAATTGTTCATGATGAGACTTTTATTTTAGCAATAAAGATCTGCATTTTAAACATGGTTGTTATGGCGTCAAGGCATGCTTGGGCTCCTAGGACACACACCCAGGATGATGCCCAATCTGGGCTATTTCAAGTGTATCCACCTATATAATATTTATTTCTCTAAAAAATATAATGCTGATAAAAATTAAATAAAAAAGATCATAATGTGACAGACATTGTGGCAATAACATGTCACAAAAATTGAAGAGGGAAACATTGAAATAATTATATATAAATGAAATATCAAATGTAAAGTTATGTGCCTCATAATTTTACAAAGTTGTTCTTCTAAAATATGCAAATAGTAATCTTACTATCTACTATGGGGCAATGTGAAATGATAAATACTAAACTTCAAAGCAGCACAGCATCAGTAACTGTGTGCACTGAACATAGTCTAATGACTGTACGTACACAGTCATTAAACTCTGACAGAGGTTAGAGGAGGGGAAGGGGCTGGGGATGGGAAGAAAGGGGCCCAGGAAGGGGCTGGGAACTGTGGCTGTGGCGATGTGCACACTGCACAGTGCCACAGCTGTACAGGTTCAGAGGGTGAGGGGAAGGGGAGTGGGAAAGGGGACTTCAGCGCTGGCTGTTGGGGTGGGGGAGGTGAAATCCGAGAGAGGGAGGAGTTTTGGGCCTTCTGTCTCGAGAAAGAGGGAGACCAAGGTAGAGAGAGAGTAGGAAGTCCCTCAAAGATAAGTGTCCCAGCAACTGGATGGGTGCAGTAGGAGCACGCAGAAGAATCCTAGATAGGGCCTTTGAAGGGGGGGCGGGGAATGCAAATGGGGTCAATCAAATGGGGGCCAAAGGGGATGGGGTGGGTCAGGGTCTTAGACCCTTAATGGGTCTAGGCGTTCCTAGGCAACAAAGTGGGCTAGGCCCACACCCTGTCCACCTAGGCAGCGCCTTGGAGGTTTTTTTTGTGGGTTTCCTGTAAGGCGTGCTATCGCTGAGTGTCCAAACAAATGCCTTTATGCGAAGGCGATGCTTTGGTGGCTTGGCATATGCCTTGACAACTATGATTTTGAATGAACTAAAGTGACCAAATCATGGTTCAGTTGTGATAATAGTTATCAAGGTGACCTAGGGTGCTGCTGTGGAGCCTGAGCACTTGGGCGCTTAGGCATGCACCTAAGTGACATTTTTGGCAACCTGCTCCCCCAACATTTGCCATAAACAGCCATCCCACTTTTCCCCTTTCCCATTGGCATCTGCCAGGTTGTGACCCCGCAGCTTCACCTTCATTTATGCACCAAATCATGGTTCTGTTGTGGCCATCTGACAGACGGAATCAGTGTCAGAGGACAGGGTGAGAGAGGGAAGGGTTTTGATTCTTAAAGGATTGGGGAGCACCAGATTCTCCCATCCTTTGTCAAGGATGAGCTCATGTGACCGAGTTATTACTCCATCCACATTGCATAGTTTCCAAATCCACTTCCAAATCTACCAAGTAATACTTTTGTCTTATTGCACTGTTATGGAGATTTACCAGGGAGCAGTAAAGAATTTAGATATGATTTTACTTCTATAATACTTGGAATTATGTGGCTCCCTGATTTTTTCCTTGTGTTTTATTCTTTTCATCGTTATTTTCTTTGAATATCGTTTATACCATTTTAGTTACATCTAGTTCATTAATGAAATACAGCTTGCTTATGCTTGCATGTGACCCATTTTACTTAAAGAAGCATTGGACGTATTCTGATTTGACTCCACAAGATTTTTTATTCTTACCGTTGACTTCTTAGCTCCCTCTGTGGCCATTCTTATTGAGAATTTCTTATGTGCTCTGTTTTTGAGCCTGCATACGTGCCGGCCATTAAGTTTTCCATACACAATGAAACTTATCTTCTATGCAAACCTTCTAACTGGCAGTTCAGAGATGGCAGCTAAGTACATTGTAGGAGGTATTGCAGGATCTTTTGTACTCGCCTATGCATTCGATGTTTTGATTTCTGACAGGAAGATATTGGAGGTCAGTCTAATCTAATTACAAAGCTAACGTGAGTTTGCTAGAGTTGGCTTAGCAAGCCGTTTGTCTGTGATCCTATGCAGGGACGACCCCGAAGACTGTTGCTGACAAGGAATGGTGGCAAGCAACTGACCAGAAATTTCAAGCTTGGCCTCGCACTGCTGGACCTCCGGTTGTCATGAACCCAATTAGCCGCCAAAACTTCATTGTCAAGATGGGTCCTGAATCTTAAGGTAAGGACTGGTTTCACAATATGCTAGCTTAATCTTTTAGGTTTTCGTCCTATGTACTCTGGTTCTTTTGTTTCATAGTCTTCCTCCCTCTGATGTTGATGTTCAGGTACAGCGAGTGTGCGCTTGGGACCATTGGCGTTGAACTTTAATTTGTTGCCTTATCAATTAATTGAGAATGTAATTCCCCCACAGTTTCATGTGTCTGTTTTAGAACACAAATAAATATTTTCACAACACTGAGCAGGAACCCATGGTTTTTGGTACCTTATGAATGTGGAATAAGATTTTATGTATGTGAAGCAATCAGTTGCAAACATGTTATGATGTCTCAAAGATCTCCTTTCCGAAGTCGATGTAAACATCCAAAGCTATTTTGCTGAATCTTTTTACCGAGTTGTTGCATTCCATTATGGGGATAACTTTTACGAGAACAAACGTGGACCTGGATTCCAACCTGTCCGGCTGTTAGACTCATAAACCGGACGTTTCTTGTATGATCGACTTGCCTTCGTCCCTACTGCTTCAAAGGCAACTTTTTTCTTCTTCCATGATTCAAGCTATCCATACCTGTTTCCTGGATTCTTTCTAGCCTAATCTTACAAATATGCCTCTACTCACTGGTATTGGTTTGGTGATGTCTGATTTGTAATTGGGTTTGTTATTATACGGGTCTGAAGATTCCTGACAGTTTTGTGAATGTGTAGAGTAGATCATTCTAATGTCATTGGCTCAGCTTAGTAGCCGGATATGATGGTCTCGGATAGAAACTTTTAGGTTTTCTGTTTCCCCCTTCTGATGGTTTTTGGATAGGATAGGCTATGACAATTAATACACTTGTGGATAAGGTGAGATAAGTTGTCAAGGATTTATCCCGAATAAAGGGTTTATCTGTGAGGTTTTCTGTTTTCCAATAAAATAAATTTCAAAAATATTTAAAAAATCTAGAGCACACTGTTGTAGGCTTAGGTGACATTTGATAAATCTTAATTTATGTTTATTGTCTTGAGGCCAACGCAGGTAGGTCATTGTCGTCGAGTGTCAATCACTGATCGTTGGTGTTGTCGCAGACGTTGGGCGTTGGTCGCCATTGACCATCAATGTCATTGTCGATTGTAGGCTGTTGAGCGTTAATAGTTAGACATTGGGCGTTAGCCGCCATCGGTGGCTGCCAGGCAAGACGTCAACTGTCGGCGACTAGTCGTTGAGTGTTGGAGGCTAGTCGTCGACTGTCGACTGTTGGCGCCATGCTTGTCACCGTCGGTCAATGTCGTTGTTGCCTGTCGCCGTCGGCCATCGTTGTTGCTGCCTATCGCTGTTGTCTACGTTGGCCGCAGGGGTGCAGGTGTCGATCGTCGGACATCGGTTGTCAACCTTTAGCCATCAAGCACGGCCTTCGAACTCTAAGTGTCAGGCACTAGGAATGAGATCAGAGACTAGTCTCGTCATGAGAATCCCACGTCAAAGAGAAATAGAGGAAAATAGAGAAAAATGACTTTTGAAGTCTCACCAAAGATATTAAAATTCATGAATTTTAGATAAAATTTTTTCATAGATTATTTTTTTAGTACCAAATAGATTATATATATATATATTTTTTAAATATTATCTTATATGAGATTTTACACTAAACCAAACAGACGCTAACTTTGTGAACTCCTCGCAATGAATGCAAACGGATCAAATTCAATGTATATACATGGTGTATTGGGTGTGCCAGCATCTCTTTTCTCAATAGATCCCCACAGACTCTCTCTCTCTCTCTCTCTCTCTCTCTCTCTCTCCTCTCTCTCTCTCTCTCTCTCTCTCTCTCTCTCTCTCTCTCTCTCTCTCTCTCTCCAGATGTTATGGGAAAAAGATTTGAGAACCACTTGTGAGCTGTCTGATCTCCAACCATGAAGCCAAGAGAAGACCGTTTTTTCTCTTTCCATCCACCTCCTTATTTGCTCATATATCCCTTTTACCGTCGATGGTCCTTGTATAAGGTGGAGGCATCATGAAACATCCCAAGACTGCCGATGCCGGACGACGATAACAGTGACGACGATGACGTCTTCCTAACGATAGTTAACAAGATAATTGTGATAAATTAACTATAGGATTCAATAATGGACTTCAATTCGACCTTTGCATCCACACTCGAGTCTTTGGCTGCTCGGTTCCTTCCCCACAATTTTCCTAGAGATTGTGATTCTTACCCTCGTTGTTGACAAATCCGATGAGCCCACGCACGCGTTTCATTCTTTCATTTCATAATAGTCCAACATTGAGACACTAATGTTTTGAAAAAAAAAAGCTAATTACATTTAGAAGAATATATAGGTGCCACGTTTTTTGCCATCATATTTGTCCCCCAAGGTGACTATATATATATATTATGGAGGCGGGGATCTTATTTCAGTATGTGAATTTTGATGATATAAAATTTAATTAAGCTACTTGTGTCCTATTATTAATCCACATTCAACTCATAAAGAAGAACATGGTAATTAAAAAGAAGATATGCTATCTCCCCCGTAGAGAAGAGTACTGTAGGTTGCGCACGTTCGATCTAGAGGAGCTAGCTTCGTGCAAAGTTCTTATATATCTGAGCGAGAGGCATGATTCAAATTGCATATGGGATCATATTGGTCCACCTAAAGCTGTAAATGTTTGATTAATTTATGTGCTCCTTCAACTCAGCATGAACGAAACCATCGTGATCTAGATGTCCAAATCTTCTTCGCCTTGCAGGGAAAATTAAGACATATAGTGCCGGTAGCGTGACGATACGTTCATGGGTACCCTTGGCGGAGGGAGGACTAGGCGCGAGGACAAGTGCGAAAAATTGTTCTTGCTCTTGGGGTTCATCAGGTTCGAAGGGTCACTGTATAGTCTTGTTTAGCTAATAGCGTATGAAGACTTGCCTGTGTCTGGTAAAACATTTGCGTCATCTAGATAGATGTAGTTGATCAATAGCTAGATGCTTGTGTTGAGGTATAGAAGGCTTGAGGGGGAAGATATGTTGCTCTTGTTATTAGATTTGGATCGAGCGGCATGTGGTTCTTCTCTATGCGTGGTCATTCCAGCAGGGTTCTATTAATTTTAAGAGAATTAGTGACTTGTTATCCGTCCACATGACTCTTCTCTATGTGTCTTAGCCATCGTTGGAGACGATTTCAAAGAAGTAAAAATCAGAAAAATCGATTTTGCAGACCTCATGCGTACGGACAGGGCTTTCCTGTCTCGTCGTCCGTGTCAAAATGTAAAATTGTCAAAAAAAAAATTTATTACGTCTATTGTTAGATACAACGAAGTCGGCTCGAAAGAAATTGTTTAGAAACGATCTCCTGGCCGCTTATGAAAAAGCGGAGAGAAAGAGCGCATTCTATCTCTCTCTCTCTTTTCTTGCAAAAATTGTTGCTCACAGAAGTCGAGGACAATCTATGTCGTTTGAGAATACACATGATTCTATCAGATGTTTTAACATCTAAAATTTTTTCTACCTCGTTATCAAACATTGCCTTAGTCACAAATGATAGATTTTGTAATCGTATTGATGGTTAAGAGACTCACTCTTACTATATTTGTGTAAGATTACACGGGATGAAGAAAAGAGCTTTTTTAATTCTAATTAAGTCACGTGTACTCCACCTTGCGAAATTTTGCAAAAAATCGAAGAACAGTCATAATCTTATGTTCTGAGATTGGACTAATTGACGGGAAGGATGTGGATGTGTATGAAATTTCCCCTCCACACAGGGGTTACTTGGTTTGGCGTACGTAAATTGGAATAAGATATTGCAAGAATAAGATCACGACTTTTCTTATGCTCAGAGTGCCATGAATTATTTTATAGTGGTGTACGGCAAAATTTTTTGTTTCCACTGTTGACTTGACCCATATATATGATAGTCTTTGAACTCAGTTTTTACTTTCAACCCATAATTATTGAAATCAAAATTGGAGATTTTAATACAGGACCTTAGAGGTGGCAGCTTTATATATTATGAGTTATAAGTCAAAACACTATAAACTAGTGTAAGAGAATCTGAGACCGGAGAGGTGACCTTTTTATACGTACGCGGCATTGTTGTGTTGTTACTGCATACAGATTTGTAAAAAGTCAAAACACAAACAAAATAATATTAATGGATACTTGTCGTAAAGGACATAAATAAACTTAGGAAGTATGAAACAATTTGACACACCATGCTATAGCTAGCTAGCTAGAGGTCTAAATAAACCCTAATTTACATGGCCATGACTGTTCTCGCTCCCCTGATCAGGATCAGTTTAATTCGAACTTTGGGTCTGACCGAAACAGCTAATTGGAAGTTCTTTAGCTACAGTACCCTGAAGCAGTCTGAGTTGGTATATCCGATCTATTCCCAGGTTTGGATGTTGTTTAATTTCTCACGGTACTCTGCATGCATGAGTCGATCTGGTTAGGTGTATATGGTCCGGTAGAGATCATGTGTTTTCTATTCGCAGGTTTGGAAGAGTTACTAACAGTACTCTGAACGAGCTGGTCAAGTACTGTATACATGTGATATCCTGTAGAGACACATGATTCGCAGGTTTGGAAGGTCATTAGTTACTCACAGCTAGCACTCCGTATGAGTCTGGTTAATTGTTTATGATCCCATATATAAGATCCATATATTCTCTATTCCCATGTTGCAACCTGATCACGCCGTACGTCTTTAAAATCAGCTCATCGGATCGATGTAATCAACCGAAGAACTGTGTGATGGGGCCGTGAGGTCACAGTGACAACAAAAATACGTTGTGAATTCGTGTAAATTTAAATTTCACGGACTTGGCAAAGTTGAAGATGGGTTCATAATTGGAATTTGGAACTGGGAAAATTACATCATATATTTTCTAGTTGCAAGAATGACTTCTATATATCGTCCCCCTGGAACATGGAAAATCCGTGCAAAACTTTTCCTATGTACTTAACTTCTTTGCGCGAGGGGATATTTTAATTAGAAGGTGATCAGATAGAGAGATGTACACCAAGTTGATCTCTGCCCATGCTTGCCGGTCATGTGGACAAGAGCAGAAGAGATGAGAAGACAAAAGAATGACAAAGATGAGAGAAGAAACTCTGAGCCATGACATCGAGATATTTTGTTCTTGCATGACAACCATAATTAATTAAGTCCTTCCGAAAAATATATATGGAAAATGAGCAAGGATCTACCCTTTGGGTTCCTCAAACTGTTCAACTCATGAATACGACACTTCAACTTATGTTTGCCCTTTTAATAGTTAGTGAGGAGAAAATGGCCAACCTTCTAACATTAATTATCAGATTTAAGAAGGTTCTTCGCATCTACACTAATAACATAGGGTTTTGTTTAAAAATAGTATTATTTTAAAAAAAGTAGTCAAACAACAGCATAAAAATTTTAATTAGCAAAGTAATATATTTTGACCATCAACAGCGCGATTGATCAACTTTTTTTTAAATTTTTCGCTCTCTCCCACTTCCCTCCCCCTCTCTCTCTTCTTCAAAGCCTCTCTACTCTTCTTAATTTGTCCTTTTCCTCTTCTTAAAGAATCGATAAACACCATAAGTTTAATTACTCATCTAATTTAGTTTCAATAGAATGGAAAAGAACATAAAAATATAACAGTTGTGTAATAAAAATATATTCAGGTGTTCAACTTATGCATAGAAGTCTTGCATCGGGCTGTACATGAAGTCGGTTTGACCCAATTTATGTATAATACTTATAATAATTTATGTACAATATTTATAATTGTAGTACTAATTCTCGCACTTATGATATGATATATACAGTTTGTGGAACTGTACTTTACTCAGGTCGACGACATGGAACAAGTTCTGGAAAGTATCGTTCTCTTGCAAGAAGACGCTCAGGTTGGTGGCATCGGCATCACAAGAGAGGGTTACATCGACAGTGGCACCGACTCGTGAATCAATCTTCTGCCACCTTATATTGATTATGGACTCGATTGTTTGGACGTCAATGCCCACATGCACGTAGACAAAATCCCACTTGTTCTAAAAACATAATCCATCATAATCTCACAGCTCTTTTCGGAAACACAATCGACATGCATGTGGACATCAACATCGAAATAATCGAGTCTATAGTCAACATAAAGTGGCCGGATATTGACCCCACAAGAACCAGCTCCAAAACGAGTGGGATTCTAGTGGACTACGTTTTTGGAACAAGTGAGATATCTCGATGGTGTTTCCAAAATGAGTGGAATTTCGGTACAAATTGTGTTTACGAAACAAGTGGGATTCTGCCTACGTGCATGTGGGCATCGACATCAAGACAATCGAGTCCATAGTCAACATAAGGTGGTAGGAGATCGATCCACAAGTTGGCGCCACTGTCGATGCAACCATTTCTTGCTATGCCAATATCACCAACCTCAACGCCTTCTTGCAAGAGAACGATACCTTCTGAAACTTGTTCTATGTCGTCAACTTGAGTAAGGTACAATTCAAATTAAGAACCATATATATCCTATCATAAATGTGAGAGTTAGTACTGCAATTATAAATATTATACATAATTATTATAAGTATTATACATAAATTGGGTCAAACCGACTTCATGTATAGCTCGATGTAAGGCTTCTGTGCATAAGTTGAACACCTGAATATATTTTTATTACATAATTGTTATATTTTTATGTTCTTTTCCATTCTCTTGAAACTAAATTAGATGAGTAATTAAACTTATGGTGTTTATCGATTCTTTAAGAAGAGGAAAAGGACAAATTAAGAAGAGTAGAGAGGCTTTGAAGAAGAGAGAGAGAGGAGGGAAGTGGGAGAGAGAGATTAAAAAAGACCGATTTCACTCTTTTATTTTATTTTATTTTATTTTATTTTGGAATGCAATAGAAATCAATTTCCACAGGATAGATTCAATATTTTATAAATTTTTTCAACGGCTATGTCGTTGGCGGTCAAAAATATACTACTTTGTTAATTAAATTTTTTAGGCTGTGATTTGACTAATTTTTTTTAAACAATATTATTTTTTAAAAAAAACCCAATAACATAGACATAAGCATGCACGTTACATGCATAGACAATCACTTACTTTTCATTTGACCATTGAGAGAGAGAAAGATGTACTAGAGAACCTAAAAGTTAGCGTACGTGGACACATTCGATTTATCAAGATTAATAATTAGGTGTTCATGTTGACATGAGTTCCGTCCAGAAACATAGCAATGCGAGCGCGAGGAAAGATCCATATGCGTGGAGGAGGAAGGAAAGCCAACAAAACAAGATGACCCCAATGGTGGAAGGACCGCAGCAATTCAACGGCTGGCGCCGACGTAGGAGTCTGTTTCATGTGTTAATTTCAACGATAACCAGTTCTCTGCAGAAACTCGATGTCCTCTCTCTCATGCGGAGAGGTCACGAATCATGATCTACCTCCGCACGGAAGCCAACAAGCTTGGAGAATCTGCCATGAAATGGGGACCAACTTTCTTAGGAATTAAAGACCAGCTGGCTCATTCAAAGTCTTCTTGGATGCGTACGTGGTATTATAAGCATGGGTTTACCAGGATCTCCATGGCGGACCCGTCGGCTTCTCTGGTCCAGTGCGTGTTTCCTCGCAGCTGATAAGTTGTTCTTGGAATCATATAACCATGCTGACTTGTCCACCCTTCCTACCTGCCACGTCCAATTTGGCAACGTGCTGCAAAGACATCCAATACTCTCTCTCTCTCTCTCTCTCTCTCTCTCTCTCTCACACACACACACATTTGAATGGTTGAATGGTGGCCTCCTTCGTACGCCTATTTAAGGGGCTCCACAGAGGACATCAAACTGATATCTTTACGACAAACATCTCTCTCTCTCTCTCTCGGTATCTATCTTTCAATCTTAGGCCTTCGGTACAGCATTAGAAAATGGCCAGATCGCAGGGCCTTGCGCCCATGCTGCTCTTCTCAACGTTGTTGCTCAACGTCTTCTTGACCTTCCTCGTTGTGCCCTCCAACGCCGAGCTCAGCTGGACCAGGAGAGCGGCGGTGGAGGCCGAGGCCGTGGCGGACATCTCCTGCTCGGGCCACGGCAGGGCCTTCGTCGATGGCGTCCTCGATGACGGGAAGCCGGTGTGCGAGTGCAACAAGTGCTACGCCGGCCCGGACTGCTCCCAGCTCCAGCCTAACTGTTCTGCCGATGCCGACAGGTTAGTAGTATTGGCACGGCATGTGCTTCCCCTTAATTTGAACTATATAAATTTCTTGCTGGGCTGATCATATGCCATATTATATGTTCTTGGCGTTCTTATTTTAAGAAGAGACCAGGTAATTAGCAGAGAGATGTTATCTTCTTACTCCCGTATCCTTATAATTGCCTCAAAATTTTCACTGGTGTTCCAAAACCATCATGGGGAATTAGAGGTTCCATGCAACAAACGTTAAGTGAAAAGTCGGGTTTGGCACCGAACGTATGAATTTTTTATACCGATTTCGATGACCGTTTAAAGCTTTCGATTTCTATTCAGACATAATCGGAATAGTCATTTTCGATTCCGATCCAATTCTAATTACATTATTGAAATTGAAATTCCGGTAAGTTAAAATTTTTACTGTGAATTTATCTTTTAAATTTATGAATAATTTATCAAAATAATAGATATCAATTTTGATTTTAATAAATTATCGATATTATTTTTTTAATTTCAAAATCAATAATTCTTATCAAAATTAAGTCAAAATATCAAAATTTTAAATTTCGTTTGCAACCCTATGTTCGAGATACTTTTTTACCATACTATCCTTGTCTCTCAACCATCGATCCATCTGTATCTGTTGTAGTCAACTTTGGCACGTACACAGACAGTACTACATGATGATAACAAGAGTACTATCTTAATTAATCAGGAAATATTTTTAAGAGAATAATAATAGTATCTTCCTAGAGCTTCTCATGGCCTTCCGGCTGATCATATGCCATATTATATGTTCCTGGCCGGGGTCTTATTTTTAGAGGAGGCCAGGTAATTAGCAGAGAGATGTTATCTTACTCCCGTATCCTTATATTATCATTGCCTTAATTTCACTGGTGTTCCAAAACCATCACGGGGAATTAGAGGGTCCATGCAACAAACGTTAAGTGAAAAGTCGGGTTTGGCACCGAAAGTATGAATTTTTTATACCGATTTTGATGTACCGTTTAAAGCTTACGATTTCGATTCAAATATAATCGGAATAGTTATTTTCTAATTATATTATCGAAACTGAAATTTCGATAAGTTAAAATGTTTACTTTGATTTTGTCTTTTAAATTTATGAATAATTTATCGAAATAATAAATACCTATTTTAATTTTGATATCAATTTTGATTTCAATAAATTATCGATATTATTTTTCATTAATTTTAAAATTTATAATTCTTATCAAAAGTGGGTCGAAATATCGAATTTTCAAGTTTTTATTGCTACCCTACGTTCGAGATACTCCCTTATCATACTATCCTTGTCCCTCAACCATCGGTCCATCTGTATCTATTGTAGTCAACTTCGGCAGACACAGACAGTACTACATGATAACAAGAGTATCTTAATTAATCAGGAAATATGTTAAGAGAATAGTAACAGCACTATCTTCCTAGAGCTTCGCATGGCCCTCCGGCCGCTTCAGACAGGAATTAATAGACGTTTTTAATTAGTCTTTACGGCTCATGAAACATAAAGCTAGTTCTAATTCATATGCATGCCTTCCGTTCCTGATCAACTATATACACTCGTTCTAGCTAGCTAGATATATATTAATTCGGTGAGTCCCACTCGATCGAAACGTACAATAGCAGACGTGGAATAACCATGTAATGCCCTTAAGATAAGATAGTCGACAACCTCTAGCTATATATGTGTTCTTTTTCTTGTGGCTGGGATTGTATCAAACCGGTCAAGCTGATTTGATTCGTTGATCCATGAACACATCCTTCATAAACAGACGTAATTGCTCATCTAGCTGGATACATGCCGATGGTGTGGCAGATCCTGAACTCGTTTTGTTTTGTTTTTTTTAATTTTAGATCCTAACATTGTTCTATGTGTGTGTGGATATTGTATATGGATATGTATGTGTTCATGTGTGTGTAATAGCTAGCTTAATTAATTAATCATATCCCCTTCATCATTCATGCTTGTTTCTTGCTGCAGTGGGGATCCCCTGTTCCTGGAACCCTACTGGATGCGCAACGCAGAGGGCAGCGCCGTCGTGCTGTCGGGATGGCACCGGATGAGCTACAACGCCGACGGCAGGCCGTACATGACCCGCGAGCTGGAGCGCCACATCCGTATCCTCCACAGGCTAGTCGGCAACGCCGCCACCGATGGCAAGTACATGGTCTTCGGCGGTGGCTCCACCCAGCTCCTAAACGCCGCCCTCCACGCCCTCGCTCCCGACAACTCCTCCACCCCCGCCAGCGTCGTTTCCACCATCCCATACTACCCCGTGAGCTCTCTGTTCCTCTCTCTTTCTCTCTCCCTCTCTAGATCTCGCTATATATACTTAAGCACCTTCCACCATCAAAAGCTTGCTTCATCAAGATATGCGGCTTCTAATTCTTTTTTATGGGGTTTTGAATGCGCATGCAGGCGTACAGAACGCAGACCCAGTTCTGGAAGTCGAAGGTGTTCGAATGGAAGGGGGCTACCTCCGACTGGGTGAACTCGACAGAGGCCTCCACCAAGGACTTCATCGAGTTCGTGACCTCGCCCAACAACCCCGACGGGAGGTGGCAGGACCCCGTGCTTGGCGGCGCCGCCGTCATCCAGGACCGCGCCTACTACTGGCCTCACTACGCAGCCATCAAGACCCCGGTTGACGACGACGTCATGCTCTTCACCATCTCTAAGGTCACCGGCATGCCGGTAGCAGATTCGGGTAATTATATTCCTTTATTATGCGAATTAATTCTCACACATATTCTTTTCATTAACAAATCATCAAATCTCTTCTAAATAACATAAAATAGAATATTCCAATAGATGTTTTGACGCAAATTCACCATATATATATAATATAGGTGGCAATTAATCCATGTAAAATATCTACATATACAAACAAATACAAACTATGACAGGTTCTTTTTTGTAATTTTCACTTTAATAAGGTCATTTATGCAAAAAAAAAACCCCTTATTAATACCCTGTATTTTTTACCAAAAGATATATATATATATAGTTAGGTAGATCCTATATATATGCCACGTTGTACGTCTACTCTACAACATAGTGTTCTCATAAATATCTCTCGATTTGAAAGCAACTTCTGACGGAGTTATATAGTTAGGTAGATCCTATGTGCCTCGTTTTGTACGTCTACCCTACAACATAAGGAGTTCGGATTCTCCCAATATATAGGAGGACCGAGCTCGGTCAATTACTAATGGGAGTAGAGGGTGAGTGGAAATTTAAAAAAAAAAACTCAAACAAAAATATACAAAAGTTTTAGATTTTAAAAAAAAAAAAAAATTCACCCACCCTTCACCCCGTTGGTGACTGACCGACGGCGACGGTCCTCCCATGTAGCGGGAGGAACCGAACTCCAACATAAGTTTCTAAGTACGGGAACAGACATAATTATATTGCATGGTTTGGTAAGGTATGCCCAACTATATATAACTAGTATGTCTCCATTAATCTGTGCCCTAATTTCTCCTTAACGCACGCGCAGGTGGGCGCTGATAAAGGACGAGACGGTGTACAACAGGACACAGGAATACATGGACTTGAACAGCCTCGGCATCTCCAGGGAGACCCAGCTGAGGGCCCTGAAGCTTATCAAGGTGATGATATCCAAGATCAAGATGAGGGGGGACATCTTCCGATCCGGCTACGCCTGACCAGGGACCGCTGGGCCAAGCTGAGCGCCGTGGTGTCGTCCTCCGACCGCTTCTCCCTGCAGAACCTCTCCCCCGAATACTGCAACTACTTCAGGACCTCCAGAGACCCTTCTCCAGGTACGTACATATATATATGATCAGTACGTTCAAATCTGCCTTCTTCTGACTGGTCACTCGTCGTTCTGTTCTCTCATGTCACCATCCTCTTCACTCCCTTCAAACCCTGAACCCAGCTACTGTTTCTGCTTCTGCTCCTTCTCTTGCCGCGCGCTAACCCGCTAAATATTACTTCTCTACTTCTCCTGTTACTTCCTTTCTTCATCTTCTTCTCGATCTGCTGTTGGTGCTGCTCTCTGCTTATAAGTCTGTACTTACGTCGTATTTGTTGGTGGGTGCACAGCTTACGCATGGTTGAAGTGCGAGAGGGCGGCGGACAGGGACTGCTACGCGGTGGTGACGGCGGGGGGGATCATCCCGCGGAGGGGCACCCTCTTCGGGGCCGACAGCAGCTATGTGCGTCTCAGCCTCATCAGGTCCCAGGACGACTTCGACCTCATGCTGCAGAGAATGAAGGAGTTGGCCTCCAAGTAGGCATGCATGCAGTATACATTAATGCACGTATATAAAGAGAGAGAGAGAAAACAGATAATTCACAGCTTGATTAAATGATACCAATATATATATATATATATATATATATATATATATATATATATATATATATGTGTGTGTGTTTATTTAATGTGTGCATGCATGGCTTATGTCATGGGAATAAGAGAGATGCAGTCTCATGCAGATGATGAGAGGTAGTGGCATGAATATAAATAAAGATGTGTCAATCATTGATATGGTTTGATACCCTGTGGATAGAATATATACTCGAATAAAAGCTCATGGTTTTTTCTTCTCTCTTTCAGTGTTTACCTCAGTGTTAGAGAAAGATCGATGGGTCCAATTCAATTTCTCAGATATATATGTATATATATGTATTTATATAAGGTAAATACATAAAATGTAAAATATAATTAAGATGTCAACGCCTTTTTTACCGCTTCTATATTTCATCATAAATAACAGATAAATACCATATCACGGGTTATTACTAAATTAATGTATCGATTGTGTTCTATAAAGGATGACAAATAAGAGAGATTAAAAAGTTTATATGAAGATTGGCACTATCGTCTCTGACATATATACATATATAACATGCCGGATAATAAGAAGGTAACTATCAGTTGTGATATCGCAAAAACCCCAAGAATTGGATAAACCGATTGCTTATGTACGTACAGAGAAACACGTCTTTTAAAGACGTATCGGACGGTGTTCAGAGGGGTCGAAATTGTGGTTACCCATTTGAGCTCATGCTATGACCCTGATAATCCTCTAATGTTCAAGTCCTTGTGTAGAGATGACACTAGTGTTAATAGCTAGATCAGAACTAGCACTCGTACAGTGGCGGAGTCATCTTGAGGCCAGTGAAATTTTATGACCCTACTTGATCGAAAAGTTTTTATTACTGAAGTAAAATTTCATCATTAGTGATTTCACTGGATAAAAAAAATATGTTTAAGAATACACCAATGAAAATTCTAGATCCGTCCCTGCACTCATGCATATATAGCAATGAACGTACACTTTACTTCCTTTTGCCCAAAAGAAAAATCGAAAACCTTAGTAAATGTTTATCTTTAAAGTTGGGTTTTTTATTAAAATAATTATTTTAATATGTTATTCTCCAAATAATCACCTAAAAATATTTCTTAAATGAGACACTAATTTTGTCATGTTGACAAGTCGAAGATCGAGGAACTTGACTTGATAAGAATGTCAACATTGTTAATGTCAACATCTATGTTCTCATTGCAAACAACGATATAAAACCACACAAAAAAGTTACTTTAGTTGCCCAAGCCCGAGGCACATGTTATACGAGGCCTGGTAGCCACTCACACTCCTAAGTTCTCATGCAGGACTTGGGTTCGCATGGTATACGAAATCTTAATATTGGTTGACCGACTTGGTATTCGGTAGATTAAAGTTTATATCGATCAACTGATTTGGAGTTCTCGACTAAAATTTCAATATCGTTGGTCTATCGGACTTGCTCAGACCGAATTGAAAGTCTAAACCCAACCCAAATTTTCAACCGACCAAGCTTTTAGACCTACCCACAAGCCCACTAGTTTAAAAAATTAGTCTGGCCCACTGAAAGCCCTACTCGTACGCATGAGATAGAGGGTATTTGTCTTTGCCGAGAACCGCGCATTTGTTGTTGAAACATGGATCAGTCTTCTGCGTCGACGGCATCTGCCATATTGCACTGTGGACCAACAGCACCAAACTCCATGGCGGTCCTGTCGGCTTTCCTGGATGCATGGTGGAGAGAGAGAGAGATGTGCATTAGGGAAGAGAGGAGATCGATCTCTCAGTGCTGAGTTGAGGGAATCCGATAAGTGTGCTCTCACATTAAAAAAAAAAACTCACACTCGACCCCATCTCAGCACTATAGCAGTAAGAGATTTTTTTATAAAATATCTCTAATAATACTGTTGTTGAGAAAATCAGCAAGGATCGTCGGCCGGAGCCAAGCAGGGTGGGCCCCGAGGGATTGGTCGCGCCGCGCAGTCGTCAGAGGAGTGAGTTCCACTTGCAAAGAACCACCGAGACTCCTCGGTGGTCGGACACTCCGACGATCAAGTTAGAAAGTCGTAAGAGAGAGAGAGAGAGAGAGAGAGAGAGAGAGAGTGAGTTTTTTGTGCTACGAATAGCGTACATTTTCCTTGTGGGTCTCTGTCCTTTTTATAAGGGCCTGGTCCTTTGGACAGAAAAGGAAGGTGGTGGACGAGCCTCCGTGAGGCAGGGGCGCTAATCAGGGAACCCTCGCCAGCTGGACAGGGAGAGTCCTGCCTTGACAGCCGCTTGCCTAAAGCGGGTATGGGCCAGCTGGGGGTCGTGATCTACGGGGCTCGTCTGTACCTAGGGTAAGCGTGACCTGGCGCCAGCTGGGGACGCCCGGACTTAGTGCTTATTTGAATTGGTTCTCGGCAGTGATGGACTAACCTGCGTCGCCGACTTCCGACAATTTAACTGTCGGCTCGTCAGTTTGGCCGATCCTTGATCTCGTCGACCCAATTTGTCGGCTGACGACGACCGTATCACTAGTCCCCCGGGTTCTTTTCGAGGCGAGTCCTCGGCTCGAAGAGAAGCCATTTATTATTCTCAGGAATTCGTACGGGCGTTGGGCGCCGCCTCGCATTCCGCGCGCTGAATTTGGGGGCGTTCTGCCACTGTCATGATGAGGGTCGTGGTCTTGTCATAATGACGGTACTTCTGATGACGGCTTGTCAGGTACTCCCCTCTGAGCTCTGCGCCATGATGACGCCGCACGGTTTCGGGGCGCACGCCGCGGATCCGGGTGAACGTCTCCTGGCCGTCGGGCTTCCGACACGTGGCGGAATCCTGGATGCGCAGGATTTCTGGGCCGTCCGATCGCATTGGCATCATGGTGCTATAAATAGCTGAGGTTCGATACGAAATAGACGCTCCTTTGCCTCGCGCGCGCGTCTTTCGACCCCTGCCGCCCCGACGTCTGCCGACGATCCGACGATTGTGTCCTCGTACGAAGTCGATCGACGGTCCTCGCTTGCTCCCTTTCGAGGTAAACGATGAGCCTTTCCTCTTCCTCCACCTCTCCTGAGGCTTCCTCCTCCTCGTCGTCCGCAAAATCTAGGGATCCCCATGTTTCCGTCGACGCTCCCGCCCCCGTTTCTGAAAGCCTTGGGGAGGGGTCGGTGTCTGTAGAAACCCAGATCTGGGGGCCCGTTGACGATTCCTTCGTTCTTGAACTAGTCCACGGGACCTATGTCCCTAAGGAACCCTCGGCCCACCCTCCGGTGCACGCCGTCGAGCCGACAACGTGGCCGAAGCCCGTTGTGAGACCTCCCCTGGGACCTTCAAGTGGCTACGGAAGCACCCTAGATTCGTTCTCCCTGCCGACGCCTTCGTGTGCGCTAACAGGGATTTTAGGGCTCATTATGTTTTGGACGGGGGGTTCTCGTTTACACTGAGGCGGTCCGGGCTGGCCTCTGTTTCCCCTTCCACCCCTTCGTTATCTTTCTTCTCTTGGAGCTCGGGGTGGCTCCTTCCCAGTTGGCTCCGAACGCCTGGCGAGTAATCGTCGGCTTTCTATCCTTGTGCTATTCGGCAGGGGTCCCCGACCTCGCGCCTTTTTCTATACCTGTTCTCTATCAAACCGTTCGGACTGGTTCTACTTCGCGGCGAGGAATGGTCGGCATATTCTCGGGAGACTCCCTTCCTCGCTTCACGGCTGGAAGAGGAACTTTGTTTTTGTTTATAGTTCCTCGGGTTGGCCGTTCCCAACCAAGTGGTCGGCCGTTGACGTCCGGAGCAAAGCTTTTGGATCGCCGAGGCTGACTTCGTCCGAGCTCTACGACCTTAAGTGTTTGAAGGAGGTGGAGCCCCCCAACCTGATCGATATCTCGGACGAGCTATTCCAGCTGATCGAAGAGGGCACACAAGGTTGCCAGCCTCGTAGTCGTATTTTTTACTCCATCCTCGGCTTCCTTAGCTAACGGTCGCGTGTTTGCAGCTATGGCCGACAAGGTTGGCTCTGCTCCCTCGTCGCGAAAGGGGCCGTCGCTCGTGGATCAGGCCAAGAGCCGAGCTCAATCAAGGGGGAAGAAGATGGCTTCTCGTGCCGAGAAACGCCACCGCGATGCCGAGGCCGTGCCACCACCGGCGCCGACGCCTGGTCAGAGCTCGGGAGCCGTCCCGTCGACCGAAGAAAGACCGAAGAAGCGCCCAGCTCCAGCGTCGTCGGGTACGGCACCCGACGCCTCAGTTCCGCCTCAGGCTCGCTTCTCCTTGGACCCCGTCGAGTGGGGCCGACAAGCCTTGCCGCCCGAGGTTAAGGCTGAAACGCTCGGCCGCCCTGCACGTCGGCTCGTGCATGAATTCTATCATGGTATGCTGAGCCAGCTGGCCGCGTTCGACGCGTTCGTGCACCGAGCTGAGGTGAAGAGGCTGGCCTGCGACAAACGCATCGCCGAGGCTGAGGAGCTTGTGGCCGCCGAGAAGGCCCGTAGTCTCCGCCTGGAGGAGGAGGCAAAGAAGAGGGAGGCGCCCTCCAGGCGGCCCTTGAAGCTGTGAAGAAGGCGCAATACGACGAGATTGCGGCCCACGAGGAGACGAAGAACAACTTTTCACGTCTCGTTGCTGAGGAGAGGGAGAAGGCGATAGAGGAGTACCGCAACTCCGACGAGCTTCAGGATGAGATCGCCGACCTCTTCCAGGTGGATATGACGACTGCCTTGCCAAGGTTAAGGGGTTGTATCCCGACCTCGATTTGTCGGGAGCGACTCTTGCTGGAGACGGCGACGGCGACAACCAGGTCACAGAGGGGGGAGGCAAGGAGTTCGCCGCTGTCGTGGACGAGGCCATGGAGTCGGCCATTGATCGTTCCCTCGACCAGGCAGCTGAGGCCGTTTTGAATGAGGAATAGTTGCCTTTCTTTATGTACACTGTAATCCTCGTCAGTGAGAATACACGGTATTTTAGTTTCTAGGCCGACGACTGTCTATTCCATGTTTGCGATTGTACAAATGAACTTGTCGACATGTGTGCTCAGAATTGCCTCGTCGGTGAGAGGGCCCAAAGACACGTTAGCGAGTGCCTAAGCGACCTCGCATTGTAAGAGTGCCGAGGCGACCTCGTACTTGATGAGTGCCAAAGAGGCCTCGGGCTTACGTTTATAGAGTGCCGAAGAGACCTCGGGCTTACGTTTAGAGAGTGCCGAAGAGACCTCGGGCTTACTTTAGAGAGTGCCGAAAAGGACTTCGGGATTACGTTTAGAGAGTGCCGAAGAGACCTCGGGCTTACGTTAGAGGTGCCGAAGAGACCTCGGGCTTACGTTTAGAGAGTGCCGAAGGGACCTCGGGCTTACGTTTAGAGAGTGCCGAAGGGACCTCGTCGTCAGAGTCCGAAGCGACCTCGTCGTGTCGAAGCGACCTCGTTTAGAGTGCCGAAGCGACCTCGTTATGGGAAATATCGTCGTAAATGCTCGGCATTCCATGTCCTCGGCAGGCCGTCCCGTCGAGGTCTGATAGTCGATATGCACCTTGTCCGAGATCATCGATGACTTTGTAAGGTCCTTCCCAATTCGGCGATAACTTTCCGACAGCTGACTTTGGTTCGGAGACGGCGAGTTTTCTCAGGACGAGGCTTCCCACGCCGAAGCGCCGTGGCTTGACTTTTTGGTCGAAGCTTTTCTTGATTCTTCTTTGGTAAACCTCCATCCTCGTAGAGGCCCTCCCCCGCCTCTCGTCTATGAGGTCGAGCTCGGCGCGTAGGGATCGGTTGTTACTTTCTTCGTCGAATCCGAGAACTCTCATGAAGGGAAGCATTTCTACAGGCGATACGGCCTCCATCCCGAAGGCCAACGCGAAAGGCGACTCACGAGTGGCCTCCCTTGGGGTCGTCCGGTATGCCAAAGCACGTGTAGAAGCTGGTCGGCCCAAGCTCCCTTGTGGCTTGTTATTCTCTTCTTTAGCCCGTCCAAGATCGTCCGGTTGGTGACCTCGGCCATCCCGTTGGATTGGGGGTGAGCCACTGAGGAGAACCTATGCTCGATCCCGAGTGGCCGCAATTCCTACGGAATTTGATGTTGTCGAATTGTTTCCCGTTGTCGGTGATGATCGTTCGTGGTAGGCCGAACCTGCAGATGATGTTCTTCCATACGAAGCCCCAAGCGTTGGTGTCAGTGATTTTGGCCAGGGGCTCGGCTTCGACCCATTTAGTGAAATAGTCCACTCCGACGATAATGAACCTCCTTTGGCCAGTTGCTGGGGGAATGGTCCAAGGATGTCCATTCCCCATTGCGCGAATGCCACGGGGAGTTTATGCTGGTGAGCTCTGACGGGGGTCGTCGGTCGATTCTGCCGAATAGTTGGCATTGTCGGCAGCTTCTGACATACTTTTCGGCGTCTTTAAGCATCGTCGGCCACCAATACCCTTGTCGTGTTATTCTCCTCACCAAGGATCTGGGGCCTGCATGGGAACCGCACGTACCTTCGTGTATTTCGTCGATGATTTTCTCGGCTTCAGCGGGATCTACACATAGGAGGTATGGATAGCTAAATCCCTTTCGATATAAATTGTTGCCGAGGATGAAGAACTTGGCCGATCGTCTCCTTGTCTTCTCGGCCTCGTTTTGTCCTCCGGCACCACGTTGTCCCTGAGGAAATTTATTAACGGGGTCATCCACGTCGTCCCTATGTCGACGATCATCATATCTCTGGCCGCTATGGTTGAAATCGTCAACTCTTCTATCAACAGTGATGGGGGCGACTCTAGTGCCGACGACGCTATCTTCGATAACTCGTCGGCTTGTTCATTCTCGGACCTTGGTATCTTTATGAGCTCCGCTGAGTCGAATTCTGCCATCATCCTTAGCACCTCGGCTTTGTACAAGGCGAGCTTTGCCTCCTTCGCTTCGAACATCTGGGACACTTGGCCGACGACCAGCTGGGAGTCGCTGTGAATGCGTATCCTCTTTGCTCCAAGGGTTTTTGCCATTTTCAACCCCGACACCACCGCTTCATATTCTGCCACATTGTTAGATGCTTCGAAACCGAAACGAACTGCGTACCTTAAGTCGAGGCCCTCGGGAGAGCGCATTACTACGCCTGCACCGCCCCATTGGAATTTGAGGCACCGTCGACGAAAATTTTCCAACTCTCGTTGGGTTCTTCGTCCATCGCTGCCCGGGCGGTGCCTTCGGAAATAAAATCCGCGAGGGCCTGGGCTTTGATGGCGACCCGGGCCTGAACTCGATATCGAATTCGCCGAGCTCGACGGCCCACTTCGCCAACCTCCCCGAGGACTCGGGTCGCTCGAAAATTGGTCGGAGCGGAGCGTCGGTGAGGACAACGATCTTGTGTGCTTGAAAATACGGCGTAGTCGTCGGGCTGCCATGATGAGAGCGTAACCGAGCTTCTCAAGGCTGGTGTAGCGCTGTTCGTTCGGCTCCTCGTAGCGCCTTACTCGTATAGTACACCCGGAGGTGGACTCGATCTTCTTCTCGGACGCACCGAGCTGATGGAATAGTCCGTCGCAGATAGGTACAACAGCAGTTCTTCGTTGTCGCATGGCTTGCTTAACGTCGGGACGTTCGCTAGGTGTTCCTTCAGTTCGTCGAAGGCCCCTTGGCATTCCTCGGTCCATTCGAAGCG
Organism: Colocasia esculenta; assembly: GCA_014218235.1. Classification (NCBI taxonomy): domain Eukaryota; kingdom Viridiplantae; phylum Streptophyta; class Magnoliopsida; order Alismatales; family Araceae; genus Colocasia; species Colocasia esculenta. Next base: position 16,538 of record JACBKR010001588.1, on the reverse strand, counting down.
ACCCTTCCGCAGTATCTCGAAGAAAGGTCGGCAACGTTCCGCCGACCTGGACATGAACCTACTAAGAGCAGTTATCCTGCCATTAAGTCTTTGTACCTCTTTGACTGTCCTCGGAGCCGTCATGTCGAGGATGGCTTGGACTTTGTCGGGGTTGACGTCAATGCCTCGTTGTGAGACGAGATACCCTAGGAATTTCCCTGCTCGGACGCCGAAGACACACTTCTCGGGGTTCAGCTTCATCCCGTAGAGCTTCAATACTTCGAAAGCTTCGGCTAGGTCTTTGACGTGGTCCTCGGCTCGTCGGCTTTTTACCAGCATGTCATCGATGTATATCTCCATGGTCTTGCCAATCTGTTTCTCGAACATTTTGTTGACCAATCTTTGGTATGTTGCTCCTGCATTCTTCAATCCGAACGGCATACGGGTAAAGCAATACAAACCTCTCTCAGTGGTGAAAGATGTCTTTTCTTCGTCTTCTGGGGCCATTCTTATTTGGTGATAGCCTGAATATGCGTCGAGGAAGCTTAAGAGCTCGTGTCCGGCAGTTGAGTCGACCAGCTGGTCGATCCGCGGCAGGGGGAATGTCTTTTGGGCAGGCTTTGTTTAGGTTGGTGAAGTCCACACACATTCGCCATTTGCCATTTGCCTTTCGTACTAGGACGACGTTGGCGACCCAGGTTGGATAGAATGAATTCCTAACGGTACCTGCATGCAAATATTTTGTCAACTGGTTTTCAACCACTTCCTGTCGTTCGGCTGACAGGGCCTCTTCTTTTGCCGGATAGGTCGGGCCTCGGGGTCCACGTTCAAGTGGTGCTGGATAATGCTTGGGTCTATTCCGGGAAGATCGTCGTCAGACCAAGCGAAAACGTTGCCACTCTGGCCGAGGAATGTGGTGAGGTCATCCTCCAACTCTTTGAGTTCGGTCCCGATGATTAGAAGTCCGCTTTCGATTTTTATTTGCTTAGTTAGTTCTACTGGCTCGTGTTTTGGGGCGTCATTCACAGCAGGTACGTACTCAGGAATAGCTGGTTCTTTAGCTTTAATAGAGTTAACATAACATAGGCGCGCCTCGGCCTGACTCCCGACAACTTCGCCCACCCCGCTTGGAGTTGGAAATTTCAGCTTCTGGTGGTATGTTGACGGACCCCTCCGAGCTTTCCGAGCAGACCGCGCCCAAAAATCGCGTTGTAGGCCGACTTTACTTTCACAATCAAGAAGTCGACCTCAACTGTTACATGCCGAGGACGGGCACCCAGTGTTACTTTGAGCCGGATGGACCCCTCGGCGGTGACCGGAGTTCCGCTGAACCCAAACAGAGGTGTGGCGACCGGTTTGAGCTCCGTGCTCAGGTTCGTCATCTTCAGGAAGCAGTCGTAGAAGAGGACATCTGGCGCTGCTCCGTTGTCGATGAGGATGCGATGCACGGTGTATCCGTCGATGTCGGCATGGATGACCAGCGCGTCGTCGTGAGGGAAGCTTAGCCCCACTGCGTCGTCGGCAGAAAAGGTGATTGGCTCCAGGTTGGGCTGGTGAATCCCGAGGACGACGGCTGACGCGTACGCCTTCCTCTTCCTGCTGCTGTCGCCGCCACCCGCAGATCCGCCGGCGAGGACCAGGACGGCGCCTTTCCCCTCGCGCTCGCGATCCCGTCTTGATCGCGGTCTTTTGGTTTGCCGTCGACGACGTCTTTTCCGATTATCCCTCGGCGCAACATCTCCGATATCTCCATCTTCAGGCTCCTGCATTGGTCTGTTAGGTGACCGAAACCTTTATGGTACTCACAGTATAGCTCGGCCCCTCGTCCCGATGGAGGCCTTGTGATGGTTTCCGGTCGCCTGAACTCTGGTAGCTTCTTGATGACGGGGAGGATTTCTGACGGTGGCCTCCCGAACCGGGGGAGATCCCTTACGCGACGATATTCGTCGGGTCGTCGGTCAGACATTCGTCGGTTCTCTGAGTCTCGGCGCCTGTCTCCGCGCGCTTCCTCCCTCCTTGGCCTTTTCGCTTGCCTCCGAGCTCGTGCTTCCCCTCTCCAGCGGCCGCTTCAGTCGCCCAGCGGCTCCCAGGGTTGATTCCAGGCGGACGTATTTCTGCATCCGAGAGAGGAGGTCGGAGAGGCTTACCGGTGGTTTCTTTGCGATCGACGCCACAAATGCTCCGTCAGTGCACACCCTGGTCAGAATGTTGACCGCCGTTCTTAAGTCCAGGTCCACCACTTTCATCACCTCGATCTGAAAGCGTTTCGCATAGTCTCGAAACATCTCGTTTTCTTTTGAGAAAACCAGCCACAGGTCGTCGGTGCACAATGAGTGCTGCACCGTGTTGTAGAAGTGGTCGAGGAACCTTTGGGCCAGGTCCGAGAAGCAAGAGACCGATCGCGCCGGCAACGCCTTGAACCATTGTAGTGCTGCATCATCAAGAGTGGACATGAAGGCCCTGCATTTCAGAGCGTCAGTCACATTCATCATTTCCACCTGGCCCTGAAAATGATCGAGGTGGTGGACTGGGTTGGTTGTTCCGTTGTAGCGTCGGAACTTTGGCAACTGGAACTTCGGTGGGACCGAAGCCGATGTGATTTCTTCTGTGAATGGCGAGGAGAGAGAAGCGTCGCCACGGATGGGGCGCGAGTGCCGAGCTGCAGGCTTCTATTTTCCGATTCATCTCCCGCAGATCGTTCTTCCACCGAGGATCGAACGGGGACTCGCTGATGGTGATAGCGGTGGACTCCGCCGTAAAGTGGTCGGCTAGGTCGGCCCTAGCCATATTTCCTGCTGCGGCTACCGGCGTCACGGGAGGAGCGTTGTCGGCGTGGTTAACTGCCGGTGTGGGAGTCCCAACTATCGTCGGCTGCGCTTCGGCGTGACTTGCCGATACTGCGGAGGCGCTTGCTGCGATGGGAGCTTCTTCTGTATCACCCTGATTACCTTGGGTTGTTCTACTTGGCGAGTCGAGCCCTCGCCTCGAGGAGGGTGAGCTTGTTGATTCTGCTCCATCCTCATAAGGATCTGCTGAAGGTGCACCAGTGTCTGCTCGACCCGATCGAGCCGCGACGAGGTCGTCGAATCCTGCTCCCCCGCCCCGAGGCTCCTCCAGCTGCTGCTCCTTCAACAATACTAGTAAGGGCGACTTCTTCCTCCGACGGGCGAACTGCGACCTTTCCCTTGGGTGCCATTAGGACAGCTTTTTGTATCAGGTTCCCACAGACGGCGCCAAATGTTGCTGAGAAAATCAGCAAGGATCGTCGGCCGGAGCCAAGCAGGGTGGTCCCCGAGGGATGGTCGCGCCGCGCAGTCGTCAGAGGAGTGAGTTCCACCTGCAAAGAACCACCGAGACTCCTCGGTGGTCGGACACTCCGACGATCAAGTTAGAAAGTCGTAAAGAGAGAGAGAGAGAGAGAGAGAGAGAGAGAGTTTTTTTGTGCTACGAATAGCGTACCTTTTCCTTGTGGTCTCTGTCCTTTTTATAAGGGCCTGGTCCTTTGGACGAAAAGAAAGGTGGTGGACGAGCCTCCGTGAGGCAGGGGCGCTAATCAGGGAACCCTCGCCAGCTGGACAGGGAGAGTCCTGCCTTGACAGCCGCTTGCCTAAAGCGGGTATGGGCCAGCTGGGGGTCGTGATCTACGGGGCTCGTCTGTACCTAGGGTAAGCGTGACCTGGCGCCAGCTGGGGACGCCCGGACTTAGTGCTTATTTGAATGGTTCTCGGCAGTGATGGACTAACCTCGCCGCGACGACTTCCGACAATTTAACTGTCGGCTCGTCGGTTTGGCCGATCCTTGATCTCGTCGACCCAATTTGTCGGCTGACGACGACCGTATCAGATACTTATTGAATATCTCAGTACCGAGAGGATCTCTCTGATCACTAGGAAATGGTTGAACGGTGGCCTCCCTAACGTAGTCCATGGGGAACATCAAACTTAATATCTTTACAACAAACATCTCTTTCTCTCGCTCTCTCTCTCTAGATCTACATATGTCTTTTTACTCTTGGCCTTTGGTGCAACATTAGGAAATGGCTAGATCACAAGGCCATGAGCAATCAGCATGATGCGCCCATGCTGCTCTTCGCTATATATGTTGTGCTCAACGTCTTCCTCGTTGTGCCCTCCAACGCAGCTGGACCAGGAGGGCGGCGGAGGAGGCCGAAGCCGTGGCCGCCATGTCCTGCTCCGGCCATGGCAGGGCCTTGGTCGACGAGGGATCGGAGAGAGAGAAAAAGAGAGTTTAAAACCAGTGTCTCTTATCTCTAATCAATTAGTTGTTAATTTCTCTTAATCAATTAACTGGTCACGAATCAATTATCTAGTTGGCCCTTTAAGTTGCCACAGGTTGATTTGGCTGTACGGCTGATCTGATCCTTGGGGCCTAACTCATGTGCCGGGTCGGCTCTACCATGCATGGGGGCTTGCACATCAAAATTAACCATTTTAAGAGGACGATCAACAGGAAGAACAACACTGTTTCAACAATCAACAGGATCATGAGAACGACCTTGAGGTCACAGTGACAAGAAAAATACGCTGCGTAATTAACGTGGTTTTTTTTTTTTTTTTTTTGATAACGACCGTTCGTGTGGTTTTGTGGGTTCAAAGATTGGTGTTCGTGAACTCTAAGATCAGGACTTAGCAGCTCCTATTTTTCTTGTACCCGTATTATCCTTACCTCACTTGACCGAAAAAACTCGAATTTACACACCTCGAAGATTGCATGTAAATCAAGTAAACCCCCTCAAAAATCGAACTTGAGACCTCTATTTTTAAGCAAGAGTTCTAACTGATCGACCCAACCGAGGTCCTCTAATTAAGTGTTTACTAGCTAGTTAGTTGGAATTCATGTAATTTCAATTTCACGCATGATCACTTCGCTAAATTGAAGATGTGCTCATTGGAAATTGAACTTGGAAAATCAACTCGTATACTTCTATTGCAAGATGTGTGCATAAGACTTTTCCCATGTAACTTCTTCGCGCGAGGGGACAGATCGAGAGATCATGTGCTCACTGCTCTTGAGCTTAATTTCTTCTTCACCAAGTTCTCTGCCCATATATACTTGCCAGCGAGGTTAGCCAACTCTCCATAGAGATAGGGTGTGGAAAAGAGCAGAAGAGGTGATCAGAAGATGACAGGGTAACTAATTTTAAGATGCATGAGAGGTAACTCTGAGCCATGAGGCCCATGACAACAACCTTATAACTTTTAGAGAAATGCTATGCTCCCGGGAGCATAGCTGCACTGGAGGGGCCGCGCCCCTCCACACGCACGCCGCGTGGAGGGGCGGGCCCCCCAACATTTAACGCTTTATTTTTTTTATTTTTTGTGCACTATTTATGTTCACAAATTGTAAAAAAAAAACACATTTAATGTTGGAGGGGTCCGCCCCCTCCACGCGGCGTGCGTGTGGAGGGGCGCGGCCCCTCCAGCACTGCCGAGAGCCTAGTATTACTCTAACTTTTATTGCACGACAACGATGGCATGAAGTGCACCCCCACCCACCCACACGTATAATATATAAAAAGAGAAATATTTGCCGTACACTATCTATCCTTTTATGGGTGTGTATACATATCGATCGATGGTTGTAGGGTGACCCATTATATTAATGTGATGGCCACCCAATCAGGAGAGAAGGTACGTGGTGCAGTAAATATTATCATATGAAAAATGAGTAAGGATATCTGCCCTTTGAGTTTGTCATACTGATCAAATCATGAATATATACGTACGACCCTTAAACTAATTACCTTGGTCCTTTTAATAGTTAATGCTGGGAAAATGTCCAACCTGAAGCTGATCACATTATCTAGATTTAAGAAGGCCCTTCGCATCTGCACTAATAACATATATATAAGCATGTTACACGCATAGATCAATCACTTACTTAATTTTCTTGACCATTGAGAGTGACAGAGAGAGCTAATTAAAGAAGCGCATGTGGTTTGGTGGTATCAATATATATCTTTCTGTCGCGCTAGAAAGGAACAAAACAAAAATGACCCCAACGATGGACGGTGTAACGACCCAAGAATCCGATACCCGGAACCCTCCAAGTACCCGACCCTTGGACCGCCACCCACGGATCCGAAGACCCGGAAGGGTTAGAAATATGTCCAGTGAGATATACAACAGGTTACAATAGCTAAACAATATAAAGAAATGCAACAGCGGAATACAAATAATACACACAAGGTCCCAGATAGTAATTCAAGTGCAAAAGAAAATAAATACTAACCATTGCTAACGCTGCTGACCACAAGCGGCACGACGCAGACAGAACGAACACGAGCACCGGCTCCCTCGAGCACAACCTGGAAGGAAGTAAGGGGGAATGAGCTTCGCGAACGAAGCCCAGCAGGGAACCTAACCCCTCACCGGTTCGACAGCGGAAACAAGAACGACACAACTAAACTAGGCAGGAAGAACTGCGCTACTAAAGTAACCAAGCTAACTACACCAAGCGGAAGGACGGCGGTAACCCAAGCAACGAGATTACTAACTAAACAGGAGATATAATAAAGCAATAACACAACTGAGCAAGTACTGAAATAATTAAACGGAAAATACACGTCCACAAGTATCGCCACACGGCACAACAGCACACCGACTCAACCTCGGTAAACGTGCTCCGAGCACGCCACACAACTGCACAAGCAGATGGTACGCACTAGCCACAACCCAGCACAAGCAGACGGCAAAAACCCTCGTCTGAACGACACACGCTAGCCACAACCCAGCCTCCACTAGTCAGTGGTCAGCTGCGCCCACCGGCGTCTTACCACTCGACCACGAGTCCAGGTCTCCCCTCCCGTCGGAGTGAGACGCGTGGACAAACACAACCACAAGCCGTAGTCTGGCCGGACTACGGTCCCACGCCTGTCCTCCCGACACGGCTCCGGAACCGTGTAAGGCGAGGCAGTGAGAACGGACTAGCTGCTCGCACCGCGACACTCCAAACTCCGCGGGACCCAAACCAACTAAGTGAGCTCAACAAACGACTCAACGCCGCTGTCCAACACCGTTTTCCCCTTCGTCCGGAGAAACGCTCGACGGACGCACTCGTGGCTCGGAGACCACCCTCAACGGGCCCACGAGGATGGGGGTCCCGGGGAACGGTAACAACCCAACGCGCACCGTGCGCTGGGACAAGCCCTCAAGTGTCGCAACACCGGGCGAAGACTAGTAAGGCGCAGTGCTAGGGAGTCAGCACAAGCGTCACGAGTACGGAACGGAAACTCGATGCGAAAACGGATCCTCTAAAGTACCTGATTGACGGTCAACCATGGAAAGCTAGAATTTACCACCCGGACAGTCGGTCGGCCCTCGGAACTCACCCACGGGTGCCGGAAACCCCAACACGACTGTTCGGGTCAAACAGTCAAACGGCCCTCAACGGCCCGGTCGGAGCCGACCCAGGCAGGCCCAGAATCGAGGAACGCGGTATGACGACTCAAATATATATATATTACTACCCGAGACAGTTGGTCAACCCTCGGAACACCCCCGACGGGTGTCGGAAACACTGCACAACTGTCCCCAGTTGACCGGTCAACAGACACTACCGGCCGATCGGAGCCGACCCGGGTGGGCCCACCACCACGTGGCTCGGAAGACAGCCACCAACCCCGGGTCGACCCGCCGGCATGGCCGGCGCGACGACACACGAAAAACGGCGCGAAAACGGCGCGAAACGGAGCTCAAACGGCCCACAAACGGGTCTGCCGGCACAATGTGCCGCAGAGGAGCCCCAGGGCAGCGCTCGGCGCAGTGCGCCAAGGGCGCGGGGCGCAGTGCGCCGCCCAGATCCCAGCCGGATCTGGGCACACTGCGCCGCCTCCTTCTTCCTCCCGCCTCCTCCTCTCCTCCTCCTCCTTCTGCTTCGCCTTCTCCTCCTTCTTCCTCTTCCTCTGGTCCTCCTCCTCCTCCTTTCGCCCCCTCTTTTCCCCTCCTTCAACTCCGGAATGTGCAACTCCCTAAATGACCGCCGCGACCTTGTCTGGACGGATCTCCTTCCTGTAACTGAGAACACGAAAGTCTGTTAATGTCTATGAAAGACAGCTGTAAACATAGAGAACAATTCTGTAACTTCGTATATGAAAGACTGTAATAGACAGGGAATGAAACTGTAAAGGTAGAGTACAATCGTATTACAAAGTATAGGAATGACTGTAAGAGAGTAGGACTCTAACTGTAAATGAGGAAAGCATCTTCTGTAACTAAGAAAATGAAACAATGTAACGACACAAAACGTTTACCTGGACGTTGGTAACTCTTCTTTGCCACGGCTGTTGGGAGCTCCAATGGCGGTAGGGCTAAAATTGCACATTCTGTCTCTGGGGGGGGATGTTGCCACCGAGGCTGCTGAAATTGTTCCTCCAGTCTATGTAGCCTTCCATCCATTGACTGGAGGATATTGTTCTGCCGGTGTAATTGGTCATTCTGCCGCTTTAACTGCTCATTCTGCCGAAGTATCTGGTCATTCTGCCGCTGTAACTGGATAAGAATGCCATGCAGAGAGTTATCTGATGGAGGGGTTCGGGAAGTGGTCGGGGGTGATGCCGTCAATCGTCGCGAAGCTCTAGGTGGCTCCTCATTTTCATTATACTCCAAATACACCTGAATTAACGCAGGTACAGGTACAAGTATAAGTCATATACGAAGATAACACAGTTCCAGGGGTAAATAACACTTACATCAGATCGTCGCAACCCCCGTAGCAGGGCGGATAACTCCGGTCCCTTATTCCGGCAATCCCAACGGAAAAATGGGGGATTCCTTTCCGGATGATCTGGTTTCCATTTGTATTGGTGCATCAAAAACCATGCCTACATCATTATGAAATAGATAATGCGTATGAGAAGTGTATCGTAAACGTATGTAACAGATACATATGTCTTCTGTAAATGTATTCTACGCGTACTGTAATAGGTTCATATGTCATCTGTAATAGACACCGTCATGAACTGTAACAGAGGACATATGAAAACGTATGTACATATACATATGTCTTATGTAAATGTACTCTATGCGTACTGTAATAGGTTCATATGTCTTCTGGAATAGACACATTCAGGAACTGTAACACAGGGTACCGTAACAGTATACTCACACCGAGAGCGGGAAACAACCGGTTAGGAAGATGTTTTTGCAGGAACCAGCTGCTGTTTTGAATGTCATCACCCCCGACATCAGGTACTTGTGGATTGCGGCAGCCCAATTGGCGTTGTTCATGTCATGGAGGTCGTCCAGGTATGGCAGAATGGACAACGACCCCGACATCCCACTTGTGGGAAGAAGAAACAGGAACAAAGAAGCGCAACCCAAGCTTCACCGAAATCTCAACAGCAAGCTGACCCTCCTGTGGAACGTACTCCTTAAGTTTCAAATGGACATTGTGCCTGTCCATCGTTCTTTTGGTTCCAAGGATCCGGCGCAAACTGGCTTTTGTCCCATCCGTGTTCAGGTCGATAGGGGAACCAACATTTGGTATACCCATAACTTTGGCTATGTCTGAAGGGCGAAAAGTCATGCTGCATGAGCCAATCTTAAAACGCTCTCCATCGAAACGTGTCATAAGATCGACAATGAGTGAAATGGGGTAGGTCACCATTTCGCATTTGATATACGCGCGAAATGGTGAATTCCTCATCAACTTCAGATGCGCGCTCCTAAATTGCAATCGTCCATAACGGAACGGTAGAACAGAAGCGAGCATCGCGTATTACACTACAAGAAAATGCGGAATTTCCGACGGATGGAATCCGTCGGAAATCCGACGGAATACCGTCGGAAATGAGCCCTTCCGACCGATTTCCGTCTAAAGCCCATCGGAAACGATCCGTCGGAACTAGATGGTCAGAAATTTCCGACGGATAACATATCCGTCGGAATTCGGTCGGTAACTCCGACGGATATATCGGTCGGAAACACGGTCGGTATTTACCGACGGTTTATCCGTCGGCAATACGTCGGTATACCGGTCCGTAAATGCTGACACATTTTCGATCGGAAACCATCTGTCAGCATATTCCGACGGAATTACCGACGGATATTGCGGTCGGTAATTCCGACGGATAATAAACCGTCAGTAAATCCGTCGAAATTAAACCATATTTTTTTTTAAAATTAAGAAATAAAAATGGTTTGTGAACCCTACTGCTACAATGTCAAACCTGCTACAATATTCATAAATTTAACAAATACTCACAATCAACATAATATCATAACATACAATAAATATAAAATCATACAGAATAATGAATACAAATATCAAGATAAATCTGCTGGATCGTCTGCTGTCCCTGCCTCGTCATCGTCTGGAGCTGGATCCTATATTAAAACAAATTAAAATGAGAAACATTAATAATAAATAAAAGACATACATTATTTTCAATAGTGAAATTTAAAACTTGTGATACAATAGTATTTTTAGATCCGTATATGAAGTTGGGTGTTTTTAGATCGGTCGTTTGAATGGCCAAACCAATCCGGAGATCCAAATTGGATTCCGTCGGTTTCTACACGTCGCTTTAACCCACCCGGTCGTGTCGGAGAAAACGGCACGTCGATCCGATCCCTATTTGGATTTTGGACCACCGGGTTGTGCGTGTTAAGGCTTTTATATGAAGTTGGGTGTTTTTAGAACGGTCGTTTGAATGGCCAGGCCAATTCGGTGATCCAAATTGGATTCCGTCAGTTTCTACACGTCGCTTTAACCCACCCGTCGTGTCGGAGAAAAAGGCACGTCGATCCGATCCCTATTTGGGATTTTGGACCTCCGGGTTGTGTGTGTTAAGGCTTTTATATGAAGTTGGGTGTTTTTAGATCGGTCGTTTGAATGGCCAGGCCAATCCGGAGATCCAAATTGGATTCCGTCAGTTTCTACACGTCGCTTTAACCCACCCGGTCGTGTCGGAGAAAACGGCACGTCGATCCAATCCCTATTTGGGATTTTGGACCCCCAGGTTGTGTGTGTTAAGGTTTTATATGAAGTTGGTGTTTTTAGATCGGTCGTTTGAATGGCCAGGCCAATCCGGAGATCCAAATTGGATTCCGTCATTTCTACACGTCGCTTTAATCCACCCGGTCGTGTCGGAGAAAACGGCACGTCGATCCGATCCCTATTTGGGATTTTGGACCCCCGGGTTGTGTGTGTTAAGGCTTTTATATGAAGTTGGGTGTTTTTAGATCGGTCGTTTGAATGGCCAGGCCAATCCGGAGATCCAAATTGGATTCCGTCAGTTTCTACACGTCGCTTTAACCCACCCGGTCGTGTCGGAGAAAATGGCACGTCGATCCGATCCCTATTTGGGATTTTGGACCCCCGGTTGTGTGTGTTAAGGCTTTTATATGAAGTTGGGTGTTTTTAGAGCGGTCGTTTGAATGGCCAGGCCAATCCGGAGATCCAAATTGGATTCCGTCAGTTTCTACACGTCGCTTTAACCCACCCGTCGTGTCGGAGAAAACGGCACGTCGATCCGATCCCTATTTGGGATTTTGGACCCCCGGGTTGTGTGTGTTAAGGCTTTTATATGAAGTTGGATGTTTTTAGATCGGTCGTTTGAATGGCCAGGCCAAACCGGAGATCAAATTAGATTCCGTCAGTTTTACACGTCGCTTTAACCCACCTGGTCGTGTCGGAGAAAACGGCACGTCGATCCGATCCCTATTGGGATTTTGGACCCTCGGTTGTGTGTGTAAGGCTTTTATATGAAGTTTGGTGTTTTTAGATCGGTTCGTTTGAATGGCCAGGCCAATCCGGAGATCCAAATTGGATTCCGTCAGTTTCTACACGTCGCTTTAACCCACCCGGTCGTGTCGGAGAAAACGGCACGTCGATCCGATCCCTATTTGGGATTTTGGACCCCCGGGTTGTGCGTGTTAGGCTTTTATATGAAGTTGGGTGTTTTTAGAGCGGTCGTTTGAATGGCCAGGCCAATCCGGAGATCCAAATTGGATTCCGTCAGTTTCTACACGTCGCTTTAACCCACCCGGTCGTGTCGGAGAAAACGGCACGTCGATCCGATCCCTATTTGGGATTTTGGACCCCCGGTTGTGTGTGTTAAGGCTTTTATATGAAGTTGGATGTTTTTAGATCGGTCGTTTGAATGGCCAGGCCAAACCGGAGATCCAAATTGGATTCCGTCAGTTTCTACACGTCGCTTTAACCCACCGGTCGTGTCGGAGAAAACGGCACGTCGATCCGATCCCTATTTGGGATTTTGGACCCCCGAGTTGTGTGTGTTAAGGCTTTTATATGAAGTTGGATGTTTTTAGATCGGTCGTTTGAATGGCCAGGCCATCCGGAGATCCAAATTGGATTCCGTCAGTTTCTACACGTCGCTTTAACCCACCCGGTCGTGTCGGAGAAAACGGCACGTCGATCCGATCCCTATTTGGGATTTTGGACCCCCGGGTTGTGCGTGTTAAGGCTTTTATATGAAGTTGAGTGTTTTTAGAGCGGTCGTTTGAATGTCCAGGCCAATCCGGAGATCCAAATTGGATTCCGTCAATTTCTACACGTCGCTTTAACCCACCCGATCGTGTCGGAGAAAACGGCACGTCGATCCGATCCCTATTTGGATTTTGGACCCCCGGGTTGTGTGTGTTAAGGCTTTTATATGAAGTTGGGTGTTTTTAGATCGGTCGTTGAATGGCCAGGCCAATCCGGAGATGCAAATGGATTCCATCAGTTTCTACACGTCGCTTTAACCCACCCGGTCGTGTTGGAGAAAACGGCACGTCGATCCGATCCCTATTTGGGATTTTGGACCCCCGGGTTGGTGTGTTAAGGCTTTTATATGAAGTTGGGTGTTTTTAGAGCGGTCGTTTGAATGGCCAGGCCATCCGGAGATCCAAATTGGATTCCGTCAGTTTCTACACGTCGCTTTAACCCACCCGGTCGTGTCGGAGAAAACGGCACGTCGATCCGATCCCTATTTGGGATTTTGGACCCCCGAGTTGTGTGTGTTAAGGCTTTTATATGAAGTTGGGTTTTTTTAGATCGGTCGTTTGAATGGCAGGCCAATCCGGAGATCCAAATTGGATTCCGTCAGTTTCTACATGTCGCTTTAACCCACCCGGTCGTGTCGAAGAGAACGGTACGTCGATCCGATCCCTATTTGGGATTTTGGACCCCCGGGTTGTGCGTGTTAAGGCTTTTATATGAAGTTGGGTTTTTTTAGATCGGTCGTTTGAATGGCCAGGCCAATCCGGAGATCCAAATTGGATTCCGTCAGTTTCTACACGTCGCTTTAACCCACCCGGTCGTGTCGGAGAAAACGGCACGTCGATCCTATCCCTATTTGGGATTTTGGACCCCCGGGTTGTGCGTGTTAAGGCTTTTATATGAAGTTGGGTGTTTTTAGAGCGGTCGTTTGAATGACCAGGCCAATCCGGAGATCCAAATGGATTCTGTCAGTTTCTACACGTCGCTTTAACCCACCCGGTCGTGTCGGAGAAAACGGCACGTCGATCCGATCCCTATTTGGGATTTTGGACCCCCGGGTGTGTGTGTTAAGTCTTTTATATGAAGTTGGGTGTTTTTAGATCGGTCGTTTGAATGGCCAGGCCAATCCGGAGATCCAATTGGATTCCGTCAGTTTCTACACGTCGCTTTAACCACCCGGTCGTGTCGGAGAGAACGGCACGTTGATCCGATCCCTATTTGGGATTTTGGACCCCCGGGTTGTGCGTGTTAAGGCTTTTATATGAAGTTGGGTGTTTTTAGATCGGTCGTTTGAATGGCCAGGCCAATCCGGAGATCCAAATTGGATTCCGTCAGTTTCTACACGTCGCTTTAACCACCCGGTCGTGTCGGAGAGAACGGCACGTCGATCCGATCCCTATTTGGGATTTTGGACCCCCGGGTTGTGCGTGTTAAGGCTTTTATATGAAGTTGGGTGTTTTTAGATCGGTCGTTTGAATGGCCAGCCAATCCGGAGATCCAATTGGATTCCGTCAGTTTCTACACGTCGCTTTAACCCACCCAGTCGTGTCGGAGAATGCCCAACCCAATCCTAAGTATATGAAATTAATACTAATACTGACCTGAGCTGCTGCTGTGTGGGGCGTACTCCCTGCATTATTGAGAGGATTGTTGAAGCATATCGCTGAACTGCGTCTGTAGCTGTGCCCGCTGCGTCTCTATGTCTAACCGCTGCGCCTGCAGCTCTACCCGCTGCGTCTGTAGCTCTTCCCGCTGGCTCTGTAGCTCTGTACGTAGCTCCTCTCGAATGATGCCTCTAATGTCCTGTACACCACTGACAGGCGGCGCAGAAGATGACTCGCGTGTGCCGGAGGAGCGATCGAACTGGCATATGAGGACAACACTGGTTGAGTATCCAGGCTGTCCCCAAAGCCGTACACTCGGCCCTTCCTCGGCTCTCCCGCTGCCTCGACCCAAGCCTCTGCATCCAAGTCTGGCTGAGGAGTGCCCTCTGCATAACACTCCGTCATCGTCCTGTCGTACCTCTCCTGAAAAATAAATGAAAATTAAATTAATAAAAATAAATTAATTTAATATCATAATTGAATTCAAAATTTATAGGTTGACTTACAATGATCGTGCGGGCACTCTCGCTAACATAGTCATCCGTCCCCTTCCGCTTATGAGTCCGATCAAATAACTCGCGAAAGGTAGGGGCACGCTCGAGCTCGTGATGCTTATAATTCAACGGACGTAGTTAGTTTGACAATAATAATCAATGTACTAAACAATTGAACAATATTATGCTTACCAATTTTTGACTGTGGGTCGCATAAGATATGGACCACTAGTATGCACATTCTTCTCCGGATGAGTTGATCTGTTGCGTATGGCCGCCTGTGACCGCTGCTGCCATGGTCCAGCAGCCCATCGCTCACAAAGGGACTGCCAATAATCCTTCCTCAGCCAAGAAGGGCCGTCATCAAGCCAAGCCCTAGGATCCCTATTGCCTGTGCTCTTTTGCGCCTTGTTCCGGGCCTCCCACATAGACTTTCTTAAATTAGTCTGGGCAGTAGACTCCCAGACGGCTCGAGCTCGAGGGAGATCCTCGGTCTCGTGAATGTGAACCTCCGCTGTAAAGAAATGAAATTACTCAGCTTTCTGCACGAACATGGATAGTAATTAAATAAATGACAGATAGTTATCTAAGATTTAAAATACCGTGAACATGTCAAATAACTGATCCCGGACGGGCACCGGGAACTCTCGCCATGTGTCCACTGGTCCTGGATATGTGCATGGACCAGCGTCGTATATGACGGGAAGCAGAACCGGGATCTATCTTCCCCCTGCAATTGCACATTAATTTTGTACATGAAATGTATAACATCAATAACAAATAAAGTAAATTTGAACTGATCAACTTTACCCGGAGATCCAGCATGGATGCTGTCCCGGTAGCTGAGGGCCCCCCTCATCCGCTGCTGCATGCGGACCCTGGACCTCTGTTGAAGACAATTAAGCACACTATTGTTCGATAAATTGCAAGACAACAACATACTAATGTATGGAAGCTGACACGTACCTGGTGGTGAGGAAGAAGGGAAAGGTGGCACTGCTCCCGTGCTCGGCGGGGAGGCGGTCGCTGAAAATTTTTTACACATTAGAAATATAATTTAACTTGAACAACAATATATACGTATACCTGCCGCATGGATGACCGGCGTCGACGGGGAGGCAGACCCTACAAAATTGTATGTACGTTATATCTCGTGAATTAAATATGAACAATAACGTAAATGTGGTTCTTCTGTACATATGTATATACCTGTCGCTGGGATGACCGGCGCAGATGGGGAGCAGACCCTGCAAAATGAGCCTGTACGTTAGATCTGTCGTGAATTTATTATGATAATAATATATAGAGTATTGTGTTTACATATACATATACCTGTCGTGGACGGGGTCCCGGACCCTCTGCCAACGGACGTAGACCGTCCGACTCCGTCCTCCACGTACCATATCTCTCTTGAGATAAATAAACTACATCCAAATTGTCATCAGCAATAATTTTGAAATAGCAATTTAATATGAAAATATAATTAGCAATAACACGAAGTTCTTACAAAATATAGGGTATATTATCGTAATTCAACATCAGATGCTTCCGACATGTTTAATTCAGCATCATCTTCTTCATCATCTTGGAATTCATCCTCCTCACTCGGAAAAGACTTCTCCCGTTCCTTTTCAACCTGCACGTCCGTCAGACGTGGATTTCGTTGTAGTATGAACGAGTCAAACTCTCTGCAATGTAAATGTCCACAATCGTTCAGTTTACCAGCATTACATGTAAATGATGTACATCATAAGTGAGCACAACTTACTTAATGTAGGGCTCTAGTTCTGCGCAATTCATGAAGATGGAGATCTCCGCAGCTACCAACTCTCTGTCTTCAAGTGGGCGAGTAGAAGAATATCCGAACGCCCGTCCGGGACACTTGAATATAGAGAGTTGGTCCGACACATAGTATTCTCCACCATCATCATTACGTGGAGGTTGAGTGCGTCGGGTTTGTATTTCCGTGTTAAGTACATCGAACAGAAGTTCGATA
>JACBKR010001587.1:0-41184 GCA_014218235.1 Colocasia esculenta | reverse complement strand
ACCTGGAGCCATTCGGCTTAGGGTCTTTAGAATCTCCCAACTAGTTGCCAACCAATGTGAGCGGGCAGTTCGGAGCAAGGGAACCCCCGCATGGCTCAATACCCTCAACAGGTCAAGAAACAGGCAGAGGGCCTCCTACACTTCGAAGTCATACACGTCCCGCGGGAGCAGAATGTGCGAGCCGATGCACTTGCCAAGTTGGCGTCCTCAGGTGACATCGCCCCTTCCCGCTCCGTGTTTATTGAAGAGCTCACCTTACCGAGCACAGAGGTAGACGTTGCAGCCATAGAAACGGGCCCACCAACTCCGAGTTGGGTGGACCCTCTCTTGGCGTACTTACTCCGGGGTGAGCTTCTGCCCGAACAGAGCGAAGCTCGGAGAATCAGGATGCGTTCTCAGCACTTCACCCTCGTAGAAGGTAAGTTGTACCGACGGTCCCTTTCAAGACCTCTTCTGCGTTGCCTCAACCCTGAGGAGGCCCTTGCGGCCACAGAAGAAGTCCACGAGGGGCTGTGCGGAAGCCACCTGGGGGGCAGAACGCTAGCACGCAGCATTAT
Source organism: Colocasia esculenta (assembly GCA_014218235.1). Lineage (NCBI taxonomy): Eukaryota > Viridiplantae > Streptophyta > Magnoliopsida > Alismatales > Araceae > Colocasia > Colocasia esculenta. The sequence continues at coordinate 40,627 of JACBKR010001587.1, read as the reverse complement.
TACGAGCAGGGTTCTGGTGGCCTTCTCTTCAGAAGGATTGCATGTCCTTCGTCAGGAAATGTCCAGAATGCCAAAAGTTCGGAGAACTCATCAAGCAGCTGCCAAACAGGCTTCACAGCCTGTAACGCCCCGACGCGGAATATCGGAGCGGATTACAGTTATTAAATAGTACAGAGCGAGAAATAAATAACAGACCATTGCACAATGGATAACACCAATTAAACTCCAATTTCATTAATAATCCAAAAACTCCATTACATTCACTATAACTCATTAACTGACTAATACATCAATGTATCAGAGCCATAACTAGGGCCCAGAGTACTTATTCAAATCAAACTAATACATGAATGACTATCTGACTCACTAAATCATAACTATACTAACTGACTACTACTAGAAAGCCTTGGTTGCTGGAAAGGGGTCACTCCTGAGCATCATCCTCAGTCCCGTCCTCGTGAGTGTGGTCATCGTCATACTCGCCTGAAACACATTAAATAAAAATGCAGGATGAGCGAATAACGCTCATTAGGACTTAATATCTCATGTAAACAAACAGACTTAAAGTGTTTAACCTTTATCAAGCAGGATAACTAACAGGAACGAGAAAGTACGAGAACGATCAGGTATAGTCGTGCCAGTAAGTTCACAAGACAAGAATACTTCATAGGTAACAAGTACAAAAAGATTTGGCCATATTCAAGTTAACAAGTAATTGCACAGCAGTGCACAAGTCACAATAGCAAGTAAAGCAAGTAACATGCGTTTGGTCGATCATTTTATCAACCACAAGTCAAGTGTCATGTACAGGAATGTTTGTGAATTGTCTTAGATTAAATCTTGATAGTCATGCGTTTGGTGTATGCCATCACTGATCATTAGACCCCGCGAGTTATAGCCTTTCAGGTGCTCCCCAAGGACCAGATCGGGCCCTTATTATGTTGCCTAGCATAGTCATGTTTGTTATCTTAGACAATCACAAAATGGCCAAGAGAGTACCAAGAATAGATGAGAGTAGTAGATGAACTAGACGAGAGTGTAGAGAGAACGTGAACAGATGAGAGTATCGAGATAGTAGATGAGATAGGGACATTTCCGTAAAAAGATGAGAAGCACGCGATAGTAACAGGTGCACGGCACCAGGTCGGGTACCGGCAGTCTGGTAGAAGTTATCGCGCCCACTAGTCGTGCTATGAACACAGGCTAGATGGTCCAGCGTGATTGCAAGATAAGGAGAGAAGACTAAGGCCATGGATCGTACTAATCCCTAAGTGTAACGGATTTTAGGGTACAACCAGCTCGTTGACTAAGGACGTGCGCCAAAGCCAAGAAGACTTACGGAGGTCTGACAAGAAGGAGTCCTAGTCCAGTCGAGAGTATTCCCGGTGGAGAGGTGGTCCAAGTCAAGGAAAGTGTGTAAAAACAGGGTCCGTCGTGCCTCGAGTGCTCGAAGGCCGAGGGAAAACAGTAACGTTAGATAAAATGCGCGAGTCAAAACGGGAAACAATTGTATTTAACAAAATAGGGTAATAGTCATTTATTTCGCTAATTCACCGAATACATTATTGCATAATTTATCAAGGTCAAAAGGTAATTTACAATGTTATGAGTGTGCAAGTGTAAAGAAATCTTGAGGATATGACAAGTCGTGCTCACGGCTTTTAAATTAACAAGAATTATTTAAATAAAAATATTCAGGTCGATTATTAAGCTTAACAGTACATGGTTTAACTTGTATAAGGGTATATAACAAATAAAGCAGGGGTATATGCATAATATAAGATTCTGGCCAAAATTTAAAGACGGCGACGGGGGTGCCAGTCGCGATCATGTCGCGACGGGGCGCATGGGGCGCGTTAAGCAGCGTATCGCGACAGGGTATCCTGTCGCGGTTCAGGTCGCGGTGGTGCGGCCTGGCGCGACAGGCGAACGGCCGGCCTAGCCTGGTTCGGGGTTGGGAACGTGGCGGTGAGGCCCGTCGCGTCATGACGCGATGTGGAGGCCTACCGCGACACTCCTGTTATCGCGGCGTATCGCGCCGTCGCGATAACAGGGGCGGTCCAAGTTTTTCCCTTTTTCTCTGGGTAGACCTTCTTGACACAGGGTCATTCTAAATTTAGTATAAAATCGCACAGTGATCCAAAAAGCACCAAACCAGTTTTAAACGAAAGTAGACATGTATATCTATCAACATGCACGATTAATTTGAAAATAGACAAGTCTTAGACATGCATTGATCAGGTTACTCTTCGGTGACCTAAACAGGCACAGTCAGGATTCAATGAATTAATTAAGATGTATACATGATGAAAAATTATGAAACAGCGGCGTTTGAAAGTAACATGTAGTAGTATTTATGATAATTGTATCATGGAATGATGTCAAGTTTGTACGAGGTTAAAAAGGAAACAAGGAGGGTCGAGTGCACAGGTCTGATAGATATTCAAGGATTTAATTCTCCCTCATGGGAGATTGAAATAAAGCAAGACTAGGGGCGTTTGAAAGCTATAATGGTAGTACCAATGAGAATTTCTCATAGCATGGAAACAAGTACGTGCAAGGTATTAGAGAAAACATGAGATTCGGGTTCATGGTGATAGTAGGATTTCACGAATTAAATTCGCCCAAATGGATGAACGGAATACAACAAAACCATAGGGCTTTTGAAGAGGTACATGAAGGATACCTAGGGTAATTATTTCACGATTTTAGCTTGAGAGATTGCCTACCTTTTTTGTGAAGAAAGAAAAACCTAGTTTGGGATGCGAAAATCCGAAAATCCCCTTGTTCTAGCTCCCTCCTTGCTCTCCACGTCCAGCTCTCCTTCTCTTCGTCCTTCAGAGTCCAACACGATCTAGGGCTTGGGTGGGGCGAATTGGAGGTGTTTTATTTGAGTAAAGAGTCCATATATCCTAAAACTCTCTCTTTCCCAATAAAAACAATTTTCCTTCTTTATCTCCCTTTCTCTCATTTATCCACTTAATGGGTAGGGAAGAGAGCTTAAATTCGTGGTTAAAGAGTTAGGATGGGTTAAGGACTCTTCTTTAGATATATAAGGGTTATTTAACATTTATCTTAACCCTTTACTATTATTTAATTAAATTAGATACGAATTTCATTAATTAGCTCTCATCCTATGATGGGCTATCCATATTTGGACCCATTTCATTGGGTTTGGATTATTAGAGTACCCGTTATAATTTAGCTTAATGGGTAGTACTTAATTCCCTTTATTTTCATTTATTCTCCCTTTTATTCTAATTAAATTAATTTATCTTATTTATTTAAATAATAAAAAAATTATTTATTTGGATTTTTTTTAAAATCCAGGGTACTACACAGCCTGTTCGAGCCGCGCCCTTTCGCCTATGGGGCATTGACATCTTAGGTCCTTTCCAGAGGCCCAAGGTCGGAAGAATTTTTGTTCGTAGCCATCGATTACTTCACCAAGTAGATCGAGGCCGAAAACTGTTGCCACAATCACCGAACAAGCCGCATGAAAGTTCGTCTGGAAGAACCTTCTCTGCAGGTTTGGTGTCCCAAGGGTGATCACTTCTGACAACGGGAAGCAATTCGACAACACCTTCTTTAAACAGAAATGTGCCGAGCTCGGGATCTACAACCACTTCACCTCCGTGGCTCATCCCCAGGCTAACAGTTTGGTTGAAAACGCCAACCGAACACTGCTGCACGGGATCCACACAAGGTGGAGGGCTGCAGGTGGATCATGGATTGACGAGCTTCCTAATGTTCTTTGGTGTCACCGAACGACTGCTCGGGTAGCTACAGGGGAAACACCTTTCCATTTGGCCTACGGCTCGGAAGCTGTTGTACCTCTGGAAGTAGCCTTCCCACCATCCGAACAACCCACTTTGACGAAGCTGCCAACAACCGTGCCCTGCGTGAAAACTTGGACATGCTGGGCGAACGACAGAACGACGCCAGCATTCGCCTTGTTTCTTATCAGCAACGGCTTGCACAATATTATAATGCGCGAGTCAAGGAAAGCGGTTCAATGTGGGAGATTTGGTTTTGCGCCGCTGTTCGGCTTCGGATCCCCGAAGAGCAGTCGGTAAACTGCCATCAAATGGGAAGGACCTTATCAGGTCACCCACGTCCTTGGGAAAGGCTCATATAAGCTAACTACCCCTAGTGGTGAAGCCATACCCAGGACTTGGCATGTATCTAACCTCAAGGCTTACCATTTGTAAAAGCCTTCGTTCGGCATCCACTTATCTTCCCTGTTCCTATGGTTCTCAATGATCTGTGCTGTAAATACAATGCTTATAAAACCCGCAGATCTCCATCCGAGCAGGAACAACGACGAAAGGGAGAAGATGGAAGAAAAAGAGACGCCATAGTCAAAACATAGAAAAGGAAAATTTCATTTACTAATCCTTTTTTTACAAGTATGGCTGCAAAAAGGGAAATACAAGAAGAACATGGAGCGTGGGGATTAAGGAGCTTGTTCGGAAGGACCAGCATCTTCACCCGAAGAGGGCATCCGCCCAGACTGGAATTGTGCGAAGCGCACACCATCTAAAGGGCGTCATGAGTGCGACGCCGGCATTCCCGAACAGCAACCTCAAAGGCTTCTCGGGCGCGTTCAACCCAGGAAAGCCGCTCTCCGAAATCCTTCCAGCATTGAGACCCACCCTGTAGCAGCGGGCCCCATACTCCTCCAAGTCTTCCTTGTATTCCGGCCCGGCCTTGTACTCAGCAACGGCACGGGCCCCCGCATCTACTACCACCTTGGCCAGGGCGTCCTTTTCGGCCCGCGCCAAGGTAGCATCCAACTTCGAAGCCTGGAGGGCAGCTTTGAGGTCTTTCACCTCCTCCTCCAGCGCTGCTTCGCGAGCCTTATATCTCGCTGACAGGTCCTCGCAGAAAGCCGTCTGCGCCTCAAAAAGATATTTCTGCTTCTGACCCCGAGCAGCTAGAGCCTTGAGGATGACCAGCGACTTGGACATTCCATCCGCAAGTGCCTCCAGATCAACATCGCTCATGCCTTCATCCTCCAGGCCCTCCGGTGGTAACCTTCACTGGTCTCTCCGGAGTCTGCTCGGAAGGAAGGTCCAGGCACCTTGCCAGCTGGTCGAGACGAGAAGCAGTGGGGCTCGCGGGCAGCTCCCTTGGCGCGTTCTCCATGCGACGAAGGGTCGCCTCCAACACCGCCACCGAAGGATCTTCGAGAAGCTTCTTGAGCAGTGCTTCGCTGAGGGGTCTCCGGTCGTCATCGGACTCTTCAGCCGAGCACCGCCCCCAACACTCGCAGCCTCCCCCCAGTACCTTCAACTACCTTGGAGGTTGCATTTACATTGGCAACACCTCGGTGGGGGGCATGGGGGGCAGGATACCCCCGGTGGTAGCAACAATCTCCTCGGACGCCCCCGTCCGCGACCGCTTTTTCAGTGGCCCCTACAGCAGGAACCACTTCCTGTCCCTCAGACGGAGTTGCGCTTGGCGCTGGAGCCACCACGCTGCTTGCTACCACCCCAGCAGGGGTAGAAACTGTCGTCGCATCAGCGTCCTCCTCCCGCCAAACAGGAGACACCGCAACTTCTCCACTCCTCCTGGAAGAAGCCCCGCAGTGTTGCTGGTAGCACCGTGCTCGGCACCACAATGTTGGAAGCATCAGAGGGCTCCCTATCCTTCGAACAGGTGGACCCCCTGGCTCTTCTCTGGCAGGGCTCTCGGATTCGTCGCTCACGATGACGAGCCCCAACTCGGTCGCCATCTCCTGCGCGACCTCTGGGCGCTCCACGGAGGCCACTCGCGGCACTCCCTGATCGGCCGATTCTACGGCCTTACTTTTCCTGTGCAGCAGCAACTGCGCCTCTTCTTCTTCCTCTTCAGTCCCCTCCTCGTCACGTGGAGGAGTAGCCTGGACCATCTTCTTCTTCTTCCGAGCACGGAGTTGTTCTGCCTCCTCCGCGCTCTCTTCAAACAAAACTGGCCTCTTCTTTACGGAAGCGGAAGGCTGACTCGCCCCGTCACCCTTCTCCGGAGGAGTCCGAGCTCCAGCCGAAACCACCTCCTTGGTGGCCTTCTTCTTCAGGCGAATCCTTCCGGGCCCCTTTTCAGGGGCCCGTGCCTTGGCTGGGCGCTCCTCAGTAGCCAAAGGAGCAACGAGCGCCGTTGTTACTACGGCGCCAACCCTCACGGCAGAGGGAACCCGAACAACGGCAGCGACGTCGTCGTCCTGATACCCATATGCGCCAGAACAGGGATCTGCTCGGCAAAATCTTCGTTCGCCTCCTGATCCCTTCCAGCCTCCAGCTCTGCGGCAGCTGTACATAAAGAAAAGAAGAAGAGGAAGAGTTAGAGTGAGGTCACCAACCAACGAGTAAATGACCAAGAGTTCGTATACTTACTCCACGGTTTGCTCAGGCCATACTTGACGAGCAAGAACTCGGTCACATAGCCTTCTCCATTCGAACACCTGCTCGGAGAAGACGGTCCGACGCCCTCGCCTCGTCCTGGATCAGCTTCGGAAAGCTGTCCTTCCGTGCCGTGCGGATAACAGTGGGGAATCCCCACTCGGCACCACCCCGGTGGCGCACAAAGAATAGCCTGTCCATCCAACCCTTGTTGTTGGAGTATTTGTTGGACAGCCGATGTGCATCCTGTCTGTTCGGTGCTTCGCGTAGTAGATATCTGCTCCTGACGCCCGAGAAGCAAACAGCTTGAAGTGAGCCCGGAAAAACATCCGCCGAGCCCCGGATCTCTTTGATCTTGCAGATGACGCCGAAGATGCAGATGTATCTCTATGTGTTGGGCGTCAGTTGTATTGGGGAAACGCCCCCAACAGTTCAGGAGCGCCTTCGCCACTTCCGGCAGCGGTAGCCGGAAGCCCGCCTCCAGGTGATCTACGGAGAGGAGGAGGCAACCTGGTTTGTTCACCAGGAACGACTCCCCTTCCTTCGCGTCGATGATTTCATATTCGTCACCGATCCTGAAGCGCTCACGGAGTCCGTTGTAATGGCGGTACCGTGGTCCACTGGACGCCGCGACGATCACCCCACTTGCTCTGGCAACGGCCTTCCCTCTGCTCGCCATCGCTGGAAGAGTCGCAGGAAGCGGCAGCAGCAAAAGGAGACGAAGGAGAAGGTGGAAAGCTGGGAATGCAAGAAAACTCGAAGGTTGGAATGCTGGAAGGTTTTTCGAAGGCATGGCTCCCGCCTTCGCCTCCTCCCTCCTTATAAGGAAAGGGGAGGGAACGAAATTCGAGGCGGGCCCTAAAACGCCGCTCCTTCCAGTTTTGAAAATTTCCCCTCGGGTACAACGTCGGCGGCCATTCGAACACGACGACGACACTCCTGGCTTGACACGGCCTTGCACCCATCATGATGGGTTAGTCGTTTGACAGGACTCCAAGCGGCGGCACACGCAGCAGGCCATCGCATTAAATGCGGGAAGCGACGCCCTCGAAGTGCTCGTCTCACCGAGCCACTCGAGAGCTTGGGGGGCAAGTGATTGGCCAAATCTGGTCACCTAGTCCCATGATGGCCCACTACGGCCCTCTCGTGTCCTGTCAACAAACGTGGCGCCATTTCAATGGGCCACGTCCTCATCAGGGCGGTTTGAAGACCTCCAAGGTATGACCCCTGTGATCGGACGTCGTCAAGCTCCGCAGCAGCATATCCCGAGCAGGACATCTGTCCTTCCTCCGAACAGCTACGAACACTACCGATCAGCGCGTTCCCTCACCACGCGAGTCACCTGCTCGGTGATCTTGTCCGAAGGTTGCCGAACAGCTCTCCGTATCCTCACGACGGTTATAACCGCCCCAGACCACGCGCCCCATCATCAAGAGGCGCGTTAACTGTCTGGCATCTCAACGGGCATCTGCGTGCATAAACTCCTTCCGTTATGTGCATCCATTTAGGCGCTTTTCAGGCATGATCTACCAACATTACGCACGATCGCCTCCGCACCTACGCCTATAAAGGTACAGGTACAGGACGATGCACGGGTACGTTCTCTTGGACGCAAACCACCCTTCCACATACAAACCCTGTCTTGCAAGCCTCATACTGACTTAGGCATCGGAGGTTTTCCGGTCTTCACCGGGCCCCTGATCTAGCTCTAGTTTTGCAGGTTTCCGTCCGCACCAGCGTTCGTCTTCCCCATCTTCTCTAGTGGAGGTCCGTTTGGCTTCGGCCCAAACAGGAACTTACCACCACAAAATTGAAAAGCGTAATCAATTAATAACATAATACCATTAGAATAAAATTTGAAAATGACAAAAACCAACTCAACATACTTATTCAAGGTGAGCATTACTAGGTGTACGGAGTATCAGACAAACCATTTATTCGGTTACTCTTGTAATTGGCTAGCGCACAAGTGGGGACTTGTGCGCCAGCCAATCAGCTGCGGCAACTGGGCAAACGGCCAGATAACATTTTCCATTCAAGATACTTTAACACCACTGAAAATCCCAATATATATACTTATAAATAATCGATTATATAGTACTTGAAAACCACATAAACCAAATTATACATATACATATTTAATTGACTTGAGTCACCGAAGCAAATAATCAATTACTTTAAGATGACTAATCGATTACCTAACAATCACAACAAGATTGGTGCTCAATAATCAATTACCACAAGATAACAATCAATTAATAAAAAAATAGCAATGAAATTGACATCAATGAATATAATTAATTAATGAGAAACAATACTTATTAATCATTAAAAGAAACACATATCATTGAAAGCCAACATATATTATATGCAGTATATTTAATCAACTAACGAAAACCAACATTTTGGTTGGAAAGCCAAATATACATTGTATACAGATATTAATCGAAAGAAACTTAACCAATTGATATATCATAGTATGTACTCATAGAAAGTAGAAGATAACTTAAGCAATTATCGAATGAAATTTAACTGATTAACGTGTCTTATGATTAGAAAGACCAAATAACTTAATCGATTATCAAATAAAATTTCCTGATTAACATATCATATAAATATACTGTAACGACCCAAGAATCCGATACCGGAACCCTCCAAGTACCGACCCTTGGACCGCCACCCACGGATCCGAAGAACCCGAAGGGTTAGAATATGTCCAGTGAGATATACAACAGGTTACAATAGCTAAAAACAATTAAAGAAATACAACAGCGGAATAAAAATACACACAAAGTCCCAGATAATAATTCAAGTGCAAAAAAGAAAGTACTAACCACAACTAACGCTGCAGACCACAAGCGACGCGACGCAGACCGTCCGAACACGAGCACCGGCTCCCTCGAACAAACTAGAAGGAAGTAAGGGGGGAATGAGCTTCGCGAACGAAGCCCAGCAGGGAACCAACCCTCACCGGTTCGACAGCGGAAACAAGAAAAAACACAACTAAACTAGGCAGGAAGAACAGTGCTACTGAAGGAACAAGCTAGCTACACCAAGCGGAAGGGCGGCGGTAACTCAAGCAACGAGTCTACTAACTAAGCAGGTGATATAATAAAGCAATAACACAACTGAGCAAGTACTGAAATAAATGAACGGAAAATACACGTCCACAAGTATCGCCACACGGCACAACAGCACACCGACTCAACCTCGGTAAACGTGCTCCGAGCACGCCACACAACTACACAAGCAGACGACAAAACCCTCGTCTGGACAAAGCCACAACCCAGCACGAGCAGACGGTAAAAACCCTCGTCTGGACAACACACACTAGCCACAACCCAGCCTCTACTAGTCAGTGGTCAGCTGCGCCCACCGGCGTCTTACCACTCGACCACGAGTCCAGGTCTCCCCTCCCGTCGGAGTGAGACGCGTGGACAAACACAACCACAAGCCGTAGTCTGGCCGGACTACGGTCCCACGCCTGTCCTCCCGACACGGCTCCGGAAACCGTGTAAGGCGAGGCAGCAGTGAGAACGGACTAGCTGGCCCGCACCGCGACACTCCAAAACTCCGCGGGACCCGGACCAACTAAGTGAGCTCAACAAACGACTCAACGCCGTTGTCCACACCCGTTTTCCCTTCGTCCGGAGAAACGCTCGACGGACGCACTCGTGGCTCGGAGACACCCTCAACGGGCCCACGAGGATGGGGGTCCAGGGGAACGGTAACAACCCAAACGCGCACCGTGCGCTGGGACAAGCCCTCAAGTGCCACAGCACGGGCGAAGACTAGTAAGGCGCAGTGCTAGGGAGTCAGCACAAGCGTCACGAGTACAGAACAGGAACTCGATGCGGAAAACGGATTCGCTAAAGTACCTGATTGACAGTCAACCACGAAAAGCTAATATTACCACTCCAGACAGTCGGTCGGCCCTCGGAACTCACCCCACGGGTGCCGGAAACCCCAGCGCAACTGTCCGGGTCAAACGGTCAAACGGCCCAACAGCCCAGTCGGAGCCGACTGGGCGGCGGACCCAGAAATCGAGGAACGCGGTTATGACGACTCATATATATATATATTACTATCCGAGACAGACGGTCAACCCTCGGAACACCCCCGACGGGTGCCGGAAAACAAGCACGACGTCCCGGTTGACGGTCAACAGGCACTACCGGCCCGGTCGGAGCCGACCGGGTGGGTCCGCCCACAATGGCTCGACCAAACAACCACTAGCCCCGGGTCAGTCCACGGCACAGCCGGAGCAACACCACGCGGAAAGGAAAACGGCTCGAAAACGGCGCGAAAACGGTGGCGAAACGGAGCTCAAACGGCCCACAAGGGGGCTGCCGGCGCAATGCGCCACAGGAGACCCAGACCAGCGCCCGGGCACTGCGCAGCGGGGTCAGGGGGCAGGGGGCAGGGGGCAAGCGCAGTGCGCCGCCCAGATCCCAGCCGGATCTGGGCGCACTGCGCCGGCTTCTTCTTCCTCCCGTTCCTCTGCAACGCAGGGAAGGAGAGGGGAAGGAGGAGGGGAGGGGGCGGCCCGGCCGGCCACTGCCAGCACCGGCGCCGACGGGAGGGGGGTCGCCGGACGGCGCGGCGGCCGCCGGCGGCGCTCCCTCGACGGAACCACCTCCGGACCGGAGGTCTCGCACAGAAATAGAGAGAAAAGGAGAGAGAGAGAAAACGGGAGCAGGAAGGAGAGAGAGAGGCGGGGGGGGCTACGGCGGCGCACAGGGGGAGGGGAGATACGGCCGACGCCAGGAGGGGAGGAGAGATACCTATCGGAGGTAGGATCGCCAGGCGGCGATCCTGGGGCGACGGTCGCGAGTCCACAGGCGGCTGGCGGCGGCGACGACGCGGCGGCCCCGCGCACGGCGTCCTCCCGTGCGCGGCTCCGGGGACGGCGGCACGGCGACGGGGGGGGAAGGGCGGAGCCTCCTCCGGCGAGGGGCTCCTCCAAGGTCGCCGGGCGGCAACGCACACACAGAGCAGAGAGAGGAGAGAGAGAGAGAGACAAAGGAGATGGAGAACAGAAGAGAGAGAGAGAGAGAGAGGAAGAGAGAGAGAGAGAGAAACCGCTAGAGAGAGCTCGGGGAGGGAGAGGGCGAACGCGAGAGAGAGAGAGGGGGAAGAAGGAGAGGCGGGGTGGGAAGAGGGAGAGGGCAAGGCGGAGGGGGGTTCTCCCCTACACGAAATGGCCAAGCGGCCTCTTTCGGGCTCCCCTGCACGTAGTGTGCATGGGGAAAGGGGGGGACCACTCCCCCTCCCCTCCCAGTCCTCACATATACAATACTGGTGTTAGAAATTAAAACTTCACAATGAGACAAAACCAATTATCGTGAATATATAATTAAGTATGCACATTGCATGGTACCTAGTCATAAGAAACAAAACTCATTGTACGTAAGATATAAATGATTAACTAGAACACTTATTGTCGCAGAAAATAAATTGGACAATAAGATATAAATCGATTATCGTAAATTACTTAATCCATTATATATATTGTATGGTACTTATGGACAAAATAAACTTCACAATGAGAATAATAGATTAACTAAAACACTTAATCGATTATATGTATATTATTAATATTAGATAAATAATTAGAGTCTTTGATTGTAATTGAGAGGTCTTTGTTGTAACATGATTTAACATAATTGTAACAGGAGATAATATTTACTGTAATGAGTTACAACTCTGTTAGAAATTAAAAAATAAATCAAATATTGGACAGGAGACAACTAATAATTTGCCGTACAATATTCAGTGATAAAAATAAATTTACGGTGTGAAACATAATTGATTATCATGAATACATATCAATTATATATATAATGCAGGGTACTTCATGAGGAATTATAGACAGTTTTCTGATAATGTCAACTTTATCTTTAAAAACTCATTGAACAGTCCCATCTACATTTTAACAAGATATTCTTTATAATTTTATTTATGTTGTAATTAAATATTTCTTAAATTTTACAGCCACTTAACCAAGAAATATAGCTGATAATTTTATAAATCGCACGTACGTTGATGAAGGTCGATATTTTAAAAATATACGAAAATTATAGTACTTTTTTTAACTTAGAGAGAAATTAATTAGGGGTCCCTGTCAGAGTGTTGACTTAATTGTAGTCCCTGTCAGAAAATCAGAAGTCATAAAGTCCTACCTTTTTGTGTTAGTTAATTCTAGTCCCTGCTTTTGTGCTTAGTCCTTGCTTTTTTGTTGTGCTCAGCATTTAATGCGTCTTGAAAGACGAGTCGTCCTTTTAACATCACTTTTTCCTATTTGCCATTCCTTATTCTAATCGTTTCCTATTTACATTCGTTAAAGTTGCCTTTGTATCAATTACAGTAGCTTGTATGTCAGTTACAGTAAGCCTTTATATCTGTTACAGTAAGTTTTTTTTCCTTATGCTCGTTACAGTTGCTTTTGTATCAGTTACAGCAAGTCTTTATATCTGTTACAGTAAGCCTTTGTAACTGTTACAGACCACAGCTATAAGCTCTTACAAAAGAAAAAAAAAACTTTATTTGTTTGCACATGCTAGGATTCGAACCAGGTCTTCACAAAGAAGACATGAGATACCCTTACCACTAAGCTACAACTACATTTGTGTTACAACAGAACATATAATATATTAATTAAGTATTGTAGAAACATAATACTCTATTACAACTTATGTTAAGTCTTGTTACAGTCAATATCATTCCCTGTTACAGCATACATTAAGTTCTGTTACAGTAAACATTATCAGCTATTATAGTAAACATAATACTTTGTTACAACTTATGTTAAGTCTTGTTACAGTCAATATCATTCCCTGTTACAGCATACATTAAGTTCTGTTACAGTAAACATTATCAGCTATTATAGTAAACATAATACTTTGTTACAACTTATGTTAAGTCTTGTTACAGTCAATATCATTCCCTGTTACAACATCATTAAGTTCTGTTACAGTAAACATATCAGCTATTATAGTAAACATATACTTGTTACAACTTATGTTAAGTCTTGTTACAGTCAATATCATTCCATGTTACAGCATACATTAAGTTCTGTTACAATGTACATTAAACTTGTTACAATATGCATTAACCTTGTTTATAATATACATTAACCTTTGTTACAATATGTATTAAGCTTATTACAACTTATGTAAGTCTTGTTACAGAATACATTAAGCTCTATTACAATGTACATTAAACTTTGTTATAATAACATTAACCTTGTTATAATACACAGTAACCTTGTTACAATATGTATTAAGCTCTATTACAACTTATGTAAGTCTTGTTACAGAATACATTAAGCTCTATTACAATGTACATTAAGCTTTGTTACAATATACATTAACCATTGTTACAATATATATTAACCTTTGTTACAATATGTATGAAGCTCTATTACAACTTATGTTAGGTTTTGTTACAGTATACATTAAGCTCTATTACAATGTACATTAAGCTTGTTACAAGTACATTAAGCTCTATACTGTAAGTGATACGAAATTACATTAAGCTAAGCAATAAGCTTACAGTAACAAAAGGTTAATGTATATTGTAACAATGGTAATGTATATTGTAACAAAGGTTAATGTACATTGTAATAGAGCTAATGTATTCTGTAACAAGACTTAACATAAGTTGTAATAGAGCTTAATACATATTGTAACAAAGGTAATGTATATTATAACGAAGGTTATGCATATTGTAACAAAGTTTAATGTACATTGTAAAGAACTTAATGTATGTTGTAACATGGAATGATATTGACTGTAACAAGACTTAACATAAGTTGTAACAAAGTATTATGTTACTATAATAGCTGATAAGTTTACTGTAACAGAACTTAATGTATGCTGTAACATGGAATGATATTGACTGAACAAGACTTAATATAAGTTGTAAAAAAGTATTATGTTACTATAATAGCTGATAATGTTTACTGTAACAGAACTTAATGTATGGTAACAGGGAATGATATGACTGTAACAAGAATTAACATAAGTTGTAACAAAGTATATGTTTACTATAATAGCTGATAATGTTTACTGTAAAGAACTAATGTATGCTGTAACAGGGAATGATATTGACTGTAACAAGACTTAACATAAGTTGTAATAGAGTATTATGTTTACTACATACTTAATTAAATATATTATATGTTCTGTTGTAACACAAATGTAGTTGTAGTAGTGGTAAGGGTATCTCATGTCTTCTTTATGAAGACTGGGTTCGAATCCTAGCATGTGCAAACAAATAATTTTTTTTTTTCTTTTGTAAGAGCTTATAGCTGTGGTCTGTAACAGTTACAAAGGCTTACTGGAACATATAAAGACTTGCTGTAACTGATACAGGCAACTGTAACGAGCATAAGGAAAAAAAGACTTACTGTAACAGATATAAAGGCTTACTGTAACTGACATACAGCTTACTGTAATTTATACAAAGGCACGGTAACGATTAAATAGGAAACGAGTAAATAAGGAAAGGCAAAATAGGAAAAAGTTGATGTTAAAAGGACGACTCGTCTTTCAAGACGCATTAAATGCTGAGCAACAAAAAAGCAGGACTAGAAGCAAAACGGACTAGAAATTAAACTAACACAAAAAGTAGGACTTTATGACTTCTGATTTTCTGACAGGGACTACAAATTAAGTCAACACTCTGACAGGGACCCTCTAATTAAGTTTCCCTTTAAACTACTTCGAAAGAACCTGTATCCTTATCCTTAAGGCTATAAAACGGATATGGATATCCGCGTTTCCTCACCCAAGGCGGTTGGGAAGTGCTAGTGTAGAGAGAGAGAGAGAGGTGTTGGCAATGGCTTCCATGGCGGCAAGATCCATCAGAGCCCGACGGGGAGCACGAAGCCCAGCAGTCTCGTCGCCGCCGGCAAGAGGAGGTTCTCCGCCTCCGCCCACGACGACGCTTGTAAGCACATCAGAGTCATCTGGAACATATCGAGCTTTATGATTTCACTCTCCATGGTTATCGAATTGTTTTTTTTTGTTTCTCTGAAAATTCTCTCACATGATGTCGCATGGGATCCTCTTCATCTTTTCGACCCGCTGGATGGTGGATCCTTTTGTTCCCCCTCTTGTTTCCGGACACGAGGTTAGGTTAGGTAAAATGTTTCTTCTTCTGATGGTGAATGTGTATCAGATGAAACGGCGAAGTGGGAGAAGATTACATACGCCGGGATTGCGACCTGCACCATCCTGTCCATTTATAACCTTTCCAAGGGTCATCCCCACCATGAGCCGCCGCCGGTAACTACCCGGGATTTGTTGTTTGTTTTCGCCTTTATTTTTTCGTTTCTGGTTTCTTGATTAATTTTGTGGGGGTGTTGCTTGTCTTCTTCAACCACACATTTAAAAAAAAAATTGGGGAAATTGATGGCTTTTTGTTGTCTCTGAATCGCCTTTTCTTGCAGCCGTACCCTTACCTGCACATCCGCAACAAGGAATTCCCATGGGTGCACATTCTCCTTGTCTCGTGTGTTCTCCCGTGCCACCATTACTTATGCACTAATCCGTTTATTTCATCTGTAATCTCAAGTATTTTATGTTGTATCGTTGTTGTGTATGATGGTTTTGCTTGTGGTTGGCAGCAAAAATAAAAGCATCACTTGGTTTTTTTTTTCTCCCAATGAAAGGAGATGCAGTACTTTCACTGCTTGGCTCCATTGTTTACTAAGGGCTGGTGTAATGCATTTTTTGTGGCCTTGCAACTTCGTCAACTGTATGTGGAACTTTAAGGTCATGTAGATGGATAATATTCATCATCATCATCAGAGCCTTATCCCATTGTTGGGGTCGGATACATGATCCTATTCCGCAAAGATTCCATCAGTGCTAATTCATGTTTAACCCAAGAAGTCAATGTCTTTCTCAATAACACTGCACCATCTCATTTTAGACTTTCCCAGGCTCTTTTACTAGTATCCGCCAAGATTTGGTCACATCTTACATATATAGATGGATAATATTGCAAGAAAAAAATAAATTTGTATTACCAAATTACCCATGAGAACATACACGGTCTTATAAGACATTCATGAGGAATTTATGGTTGACAATACTTATGGAATGAAACTTCTCCGTAGCCTAGGAATTTCAAACCTGGGTGGTGTTGAATTTCTGATCTAATATAACAGTGCCATACCAATACAGTGTGGACCTCAAGAAAAAAAATCGGAGAGAAACTAGCACATATGTCTTGCTTGAAACTTGTGGAATGGGGCACTAATAATGTGGAAACTGTAGTGCTAGATGGATTCCATGTGATTGCCATGAAAGTGATAGGGATAGTAAATGTCTCAGTTGTGTTCTTGGGGGGACATACCTTTTGCTCCATTCATCCTTCAATTTTATAATTTGGGGCTGGGGGGGAGTAAGTCCTGAACTTTACAAGGACCTTCTATCCTCAGCCAATGTGCCTTTATTTCTTGAACCTGGCACCTTATTCACCAAATATCTTTACCTTTGATATATTATTATTAGTTTATGCAGTTATTTTCTTCTCAAAATCACAGGTGCTTTGCAGAGGCATGTTTATATATAGCTGCAAGAGCATGTTGTGGATGATTCCTCTTCACTCTCCAAACCCCCCCGGGGGGATATCGATTCACGAAATTTTGATGTTTGAGTGAAATGATGTTAACCTTATCTAATTCCTTTCTTATCTTTTGTGCTGCTCATCGTGGATTGTCCCATCTAAATGTATTCTCAAAAGATTTGGTCTTCGGTCTTCATTGATGTTGGCATAGTAACCAAGGTCGAAACATATATTATTTTTCATTGTATTAAACAAGTCCCGTCGTTCTGCCATCTCGTTGTTGTTTGAAGATTTCACATTCGGGGTTGGCTCTTCTGATCTAATCCTCTGCTGATCTTGACCTCCAGGTCCCGATGGCCTCTCGAGGAGAAACACCATGGTGAACACTAACGTCTCACGTCCAGGTCATTTTAGGGATCTTGTCGCATGTATGGCACAGATTTCTGTCTCTGTTTCGAGGGGAAATCCGCTTCCTTCTCTAGTCGCATAAACTTGAATAATGTTCACCGAGAGAGAATGGATATTTGTATGTTGTTCTGTTTACTACATCAGTGCTGTTCTCTTTTTTTGGGGTGACACAATTTTGTCCCGCAAACATCTTCATATATGTGGTCTGACATAGAATATATATTATGTATATAATAGAGAGAAATGTTACGATATAGCGGAGTCTTTGGCACGGAGAGGCCCCGCTGTAGCATAGTCTGGACTTTTGGATTCAAATCAAAAGTTGTCCTGACACCTATTATTCGAACACTGAGCACTATGATAATGAGTATTAGTTGTCAGAACAGTTTTTGAATTTAAATCTAAAGATTTCGTACACCACTCTTGCTGTCCCTTACTCCCAATCTCTTATTGGCTTATTTTACTGTACATCTATATACCAAATTTCACAACTCTACAACAAATTTTAATTTATTTATTGGATAAATAATTAAGTTTTTAATAGTATTTGATTTATTTTTTAATCTCTGACAGAACTGTAATTCATTACGGTAAGTGTTATTACTGATTACTGTTATTACTGATTACAGTATACGTTAATTCATGTTATAGTAAGATCTCCTTATTACAGTCAGAATTTATAATTATTTTTTTCTTATTTATTATTGTATCTCAGGCAAGAATCAATCTTTAGTTTTTACATTTTGATTAAAATGTCCCGGTATTAGACCAGGTTAATAAAAATATCGGTCGCATAGTGTCTTGCTAATGATTATGTTACCAATTTATCTCTACATTATTGGCCTGTAAAATAACACATAATTTATAACGTTATGAAATAAAAAAAAGTGACATATTAATTATCTTTGATAAATTCAAATAATAGTGAGAGTTTATCAATTATGGTTCAAATTGAATTAGTTTGGTCTTGTTTGATTCACAACCATTTGGTTTGTTTTAGTTTAATTTGGTTTGAATTGAACCCTTAATTCAATTTGATTTGGTTTGAAAAATTTTCTCTTCAAAGCGAACCAATCAAACCGTGCTCATCCCTAAGTCTACCCCAATATGCTTCCAGCTCAATTGCTTTAAGTACCTTGTGTATCTTCAACGTGGAACCACGTTTCTGTAGTTTTAAGGGAATTGGGTATGAATGCTTCCTAATACCAGCAAACTTATTTGGGTACAATTCCAGCCAAAAAAAAACCCTCCTTTCTCCATGAAGTGGGAACCGTGGGCTTTTAAATCAAGAAGGTAGCCATTGTTTTCCTTCGAAGAAATTTTTTGTCTCCAATAAAAACTTCCACAATAAAGCATCCGAAAATGGCCCCCCAAAAAAACTTGAAAGCTGAAAGAAGAGGTTGCTGTGGTTCAAATCCCAGTTTGGAGGGAATTGGTGCCAATGTTGCACAAGACTGGTAAAGACCAGATTGGTGGGACATTCAGAACAATGTCCAAAAGACCACCTCAGAATGTTACAGAGGGTTACAGCGAGCTGATGAACTCACTCACTTATCTGGTTTACAGCATCTGCACACACACACACAAGAAAACTTGCCTCTGATCTTTTGATGAAACTTTCCACAGCTGCTGCTATTACATCATTAAGCTTTAGATCGTAGTCTCTCGTAGAGTAATGCACATATGGTAATTCCATACACTGCATCAGAACATCACCAGTGGAACAAAGCAAGAGCCAAAAAAAAAAAAAAAGAGAGAGATATTCTGCTTACAGATAGAATCTAAATAAGAATATCATGGCCGAATAATGTAATGAGGGATCACTCTGCAGCTATGCCCTCGGCAGACTTCGTCTCTGCTGCCTCCGGCAAGGTGGACAGATCTGTCCGCGAATCTTGTTCCTGTTCTGTTGTAACACTAGGCAGGTCAGATGAACTGGCGCCATCTCCCTGGGATGTCTGCTGCTGCTGGCTTTCGTCCACTCCTTCGGCTCTGGTCGGGTTGGATTTCTCGGTTTTCTCAGCTGGAGCGTTCTCTGTGTTGGAGTTGTCTTCTGTAACAGGAGTTGCTTCAGTCACCGTGTTCTGATCCTGACCTGAGCTCGCGCGGCAGTCGCATTCCCGGCGTGGACTCGACAGTTTCAGCGTGATAACCCCTTCGGAGATGTTCTGCGTCTGCTCGTCTGAGACGGTCTCCGTCGAATTGCTCTGCCGATCTATCTGCTCATTGTGCTCGACGGCATTGTTCTCCGAGTTGGAGCTGTCTTCTTCAAGAGTTCTAGTTTCCTGCACCTTGCTCTGATCCTCATCAGCTGAGGCCATGTCCAACACAGTTGCATTCTCAGGTGTGGTGGATTCAACAGTTCCAGCATCAACCCCTCCAGACACACCCTGAGCCCCCACTTGCTCGTCACCGGCGGCGTCCACCGAAGAATTCTGCTGCTCGACCCGATCGTTGGGCTCGGAAACTGCCGAATTGTTCTGCTGCTCCATCTGTTCATCAGAGCTGGGAGTTGTGTCCTTGTATGCCTCAATGTGACCATCAGATCCAGCTGCCAGTGTTGAGTTAGAGAGGGATTCAGCCCCAGACTCCCTTTCCACAGTAGCTGCCTCCACAGGTGAAGTGTGGTGGTGTTGCTTGCTCTCTCCATCAACAGGATTATCATGCACTTCCTCAGTATCCTTAGAACCATCTTCAGTTACATTAGTACCACCACCATTCCCAATTTCCTCAACTTGTGCTTTCTCCTCCTGCTCCTCAGAGTTCTCTTCTGTGTGTAGAACCTCATTCTCCTGGGCAATCTCCTGGGTGTCTCTAACAACAGCACTTGAAGCATCATCTGCCTTATAATGTTCTTCCCTTGCCTCCTGAGAGTCTCCATCAGCACCTTCATGATCCTGGTTCTCCGACGCCCCCGCGTCGCCTTCTGGCTCCGCCGTCGACTCTTCTTCATCATCAGACTCCTCTCCATGTTGGGCCTCCCCATCAGCTTTCTCCTCACCATTTTCTTCTGTCTCATGGCCCTCAGTCCTCCCCTTTCTTTCTTCCTCGATTTCTTCTTGCTTCTTGCCATGTTCTGCTGCCTCTTCAGCTTCCCTGCCCTCTTCTTCCTCACCCTGGGTTGAGTTGTCGGTGTCTATGATCACAACATTCCCATGGGGATCCTTCCTCCCCAGCTTCAAGATGTTGGCCCCGCCCTCCTCCACCCTGTCTGAAACCTTCAAGTTGCTCTCTTCCAGCGCCTTCTTCTTGTCTTGGGAGTGCTTCACTTGGTAGGCTAACCATACACAGACAGCCACCAAAACACATATCTGAAGCGCATGTTTCACATTCCAGCCTCTACCTCTCTGGCCTCTACTGGGTGACTGCCTCATCATGTTTCACCTGCTCAAAGCTCCTCCTACAATAATAAATCTACGGACACTCCTAGTTCCTTTTTGCTTGGATCCTAAGAAAGAAAATGGAAAGCGACAAATTAAGAAAAAATGCAGTTGCAGAGGTGTGTGTGAAGAATCTCGAAGGAACAGCATATCATGTGGTCCAAATAAATGCGTGAAATGGAAAATTTTCTACAGAGAAATGGGGAGGAGGAAGAGGGCAGATCTGAACACAGGTGCAAAGGGACAATCCAATCCACATGAGCAATTGGCAGCAGTAGCACATCTAAACACGGATGCAATAAGAAATGGGCGTCACCCCCCCTCCTTGCTCCCAAAATGCAAAACCCCGTTTGAACCACAACAAACCAACACGATGTTAGCACAAAGAAACGGCGGCAGTCTTCACACTTTCAGAAAGAAGCAAGAAAGGCAACGAAACGCCCGTCGACCAAGGAATGTGAGGAAGGCAAGAAAACCTCAAGATCCAACCCAAGAACCTCCTCCTGATCCAAAGCGAACATCGCCTCAACAACATTGACGGAAGCAGGACACAGATCCGACACGATTCTTCCTATACCCCACACCACCCCACAAGAGAGAAACCCACCGTCAAGAACGCAATTTGAGATATACCCAGCTCACAACCCACAGAAAGAACAATCACAGAACCCCAAAGGCGAGAAATTGCGGGGCCATGGCACGCATACCTGGAGGAAGCAGACCCTTCTCCCCGTGTTGGGCAGGAAACTCTCCACTCTCCTTTGACGAAGAGGAGACGAGAGAGCAACAAGTATACGCAGTCCCCACTGTGAGGTATCGCCCAGAGGAAGAGGAGGGAGGCGCACCTGGGTTGCTCGCTTATAATGGGCATGCGGAGGAGGGATTCGATCAGATCTGCGAGTGAGAAGTGCAGAGGAAGAAGACGAAGTGTAGAGAGAGAGAGAGACAGACAGAGAGTTCTAATGTTGGCTGATGCTAGAAGTCCGGCAAATTGGGCACAGAACGACCACGACCCCCCAGTCCTTTGTCCTTTACTTCGGGTTTGGGTACGTGGCGAATCGTGCAACTGCTTTGTACGTGTGTGTGTGGTTCACGGGATTTGTACAAACCAGTCAAGGTTCACCCTTCCCCTCCTTCCATGCTCGGTGCTCGGGAGCCACGAACTACTGGGTACACGTGGCGTTGTGCATAAAATTTTATTTTTTACATTTATTTATTTTTAATTGAAAAAATATATATTGTTATTGTATTGTAACATAAGTCAGCTCAAGTCGAGGTGACCGTTGAGGTGCTCGCCGAAGTGTGAGCCGAGACGACCAAGTCGATGGATTTCGTCTGAGGCGCGTTTGGCCGACGTGCGACGCTGGTTCTGAGCTCTCGAACTAACCTGCAAAGTCCGCTGAGTGAGTTCGACAGAGAGACACTCCGATGCTCAAGTCAATTACTAGTCGAGCAGAATAGTCTAGCGTGGAGGGAGAATAACGTACCTTTGTCAGTAGAATATCTACCCCTTATATAATGTTAGGATACATACGTGTGAACTGGACGAGCCGTCAATCTCGCTAGGAGTTACCGGATTCCAGTCGGATTGGGCGCCATTACTTCCCTGCCAAATGACGATCGTGGTCTTAATAGCCATGATTTACAGTTCCATAATTCTCGGTTATTACCTTATTCGTTCGCTGATCACGTGAGGGTTGTGATGGGGCCCGCGAGGGCGTCGAGCTATAGGTCGGCGTGGCCCGAGCTTTGACAACCAACGGTGCTCGATCAGAGACGACAAGCTCTTGTTGAGGTTGGATTCACAAGAGACTGCTTGGGTCGAGCTATAGAGAGGCCCGAGACGCATAAACACCTTCGTCAGTCTCGTGGATTCTTCGGAAAGTTTGGTAACAAGGTCGACCTCATCCGAGTTCGCGGTCGAGCCGAGAGGAACTGGAGGTGAATCTGTCGAGCAACTAATGCTTGATGTGAAACGTCGGATCTTACCTTCAGATGTGGTCGGCTGTCTTCAGAGATAACCGACCTACTTGAAAACCTCTGTATCACACATCACCAAGGTGTTAACTGGGATCATATAGACTGTTTTGATGGAGAAATATTGTGTCGCGAATTGTCCTTGTTCATAAATATAAGTGGGTGGGGTCTAATCTATTTATATTTGTTATCGGATATTAAACATATCTCGCGATCAAACATAAAATATTTTTTATTTTGATAACCGGATGATACTTCGCTGATAGGATGTAATAGGATATTAGCAAATAACTTATACTTGATTACCAAGATTTTAGATTTGAGAAAATACCGTTATGAAACTTTATAATTTTATTAGATATGAGAGGATGAGATAAAATTATCTAAATAATAGAGATAAAATTCAGATCAAATTTTAAATGTCGAATTTAAATAATATCTTCCCTTGACTAGTCATCAAAGTGCGTCGAACGCTTTAAAATTCTCGTCATCTTATATTTTTTTCTTTTCACTTTTTGGGCATCATAAGTATCATTTGGAGACTAGAACCTTAGATAAGACAAAGGTTAGGCAGGAAACTGTTGTCTTTTCTTAGAAGTGATCAAGGTTGGCCAAACCACATAACAGTGTGGTTTGGCTGTGCCACATTGTGTCTGACAAAAGTTGATATTAAATACGGTCGGCACACTCTCTCACTTATGTTTTTTCCCCATCTCTCTCTCTCTCTCTCTCCCCTCTCTCTCTCTCTCTCTCTCTCTCTCTCATCTTCCCTATCTCTCTCTCTCTCCAACTTGTCGCCGCGCTGTGGAGAGGAGCCCCAGTCGTGCTGCACCACCGATGCCCTCACCGTTGTGCTGCATCGCCGACGCCCTCGCCACTGCCACCGCGCTACATCGCCCTCACCACTTGCCGCCGCAGAGGGGGAGGGTTCGATCGAAGGGAGAGAGGATGAAGAGAGGGGGGGGTGAGATGGTGTGATGGTTGGGGGGGGGGGGGGTGTATCGTATCGGCTCAGGAAAAATTCGAGTCGGCATGGTACACCAGTACAGCAAACCCTAGAACCGATGTATTGTGATCCTAGAGATGCACGGTCATGCATATTTAACCCGTAAATTAATACAATTCACTTATTAGTAAAAAGATGAGGTAAGATTACCCTTTTAAAATATAATATATGGATACATCTTTTATATATGATTGTTAGGGTTGTCATTTTCTATTTAACCGACCTATTTTCATAATTTTTATAAGATGCGGAACTCTGAAAAAAAAATTCGATAACTTAATAGAATCGAAAAAAGATATTCGAATTCTTATAAGATGTGAAAATGGAAACACCCAATTCCATATATTCGCTTTTTCGTTTTTGATATTTTTTTATATTATAAAATATTTTTATAATAAAACTTTTCGACCTAAAAAATTTGGCTCTTAAATCTTTAAGTCACTATCCCCCACCTCCAATCTATATGCAAATATTATTTATTCTTGTCACAATCAGAGGCTAGTGATCACTCTCTCAATCTATCATATATGGTAATTTTTTCTCTGACAATGTTCATATCTACATGTGTCGATTATTTATTATTCAACCATTATATATAACTATATAATATTACTATATTAATTTGATCTTGTTATACTTCATTTAGTAAGGGTCATTATAATATATGTGATGGAGAAGATATGGTAGAAGATATATTTTTATTTATTGTTGAAAATTATCTACACTAGTAGATTATTAAATTATATTTGAAACTATTTATAAATTATATTTGAAATTATTTATAAATTTAATAATCAATATATTGGTAAATTTATAAATTTATTTTCATTATATAAATATTATTGTATCCGAAGTTTCCACTTTATTTCTATTTCTGGTTCCGTTTTTTTGACAGAAAACAAAAATGGATGTGAAAGTGAAAACACCATTTTCTATTTTCGTTTCCAACTCCAAAATTTTTATAGAAAACATAAGTGAAAAATATCTATTTTTGATTTTAAATCCAATCTATTAGTAGCCCTATTGACTGTGAAAGTATCAGTTAATTATATGACATTAAAATAAACATGTTTTGTAGCTAAATTCCATTTAATAAGATGATTAATGACTTATTCTCGACTTTATTTGTTTTTTTTAAATCACAAGATGAGGCAAAAAGAAATGGAGATTTTTGAGTTCATCTAATAGATGCCTTCTTTAAAAGCTAACATTTGTTATAAAAAAACATAACCCCCCCCCCCCCTCCCCCACCTTTTTTGTTACAAGAGAGACAATAGTCTCTTTTTTTATAGTCATGAATGCATTTTACTATATGAAAATGACCCCAAATTATTTTCCAACAAGATCATAATCACATCAGAACAATCTTTTATGGTGAGATTATGTTAGTTCATTTATGTCTAACACAAGCATTTGGATGTACAAATGTGAAAATCAATGCAAGTGCACCATGTCCTTACCACATGATTGTCACATCGGGTTCTTACTATATAATCGATGGTATTACATAATTGTTCGAGTCTAAATTTTGTATTTAAGTTTTATCACTGTCACTAAAATTTATCACATTGAGTATACAATAAATATTATATCACATCTAAAATGAAGTGAGGAGGGGAAAGTTGGGTACGTCTAGTAAGATCTAATCGACCTGATTCACGAATCTATGGAGGTTGAAGACGGATTGCACCTAACCCATCCCAATTGTTGCAGCCCACACAAGGTGAAGTGGGCTCAGACCCACCACCATGACTCCTCTAGCCAACTCAACCCCCAATCTTCGATTTTTCGGAGCCACGATGTGACCTCCTTCTACATGGGACATGGCGACTCATTCTTACCACTCAACATATCCTTGTCATGCTATGGCATATGGTCCAACAGCCACACGATGTGCATCACTAGTAGGTGGCCAAGGTTTCGTCTCTTCTATAGGCTCAAGTTGTCTAGAGCCAACAGTAGCACTCATTGGATGCAGAGGTGGTACATCCCTCCAATCCATATAGGCGACGTGCAACCTCACCTGAAAAGACTCCCCCACTCTTTTATGTCGACATGATATTGTTTGGGAACATACTTTGGTGATTTTACTTTTTCAAAAGCTAAAATCACTCAAAAAAACTCATAGAAACTAATTTTTGAGGCTCCAAATCTAAGACTTCATAATTTCCTCTCTTCTCTCTATCTCTCTCCATCTTTCCTCCACTTTTGAAAATCTATTTTTGAGAATCCACAATCATTTTTTCTCATTTGGGAAGTAGAGTAGGAAAGAATGTAATTTCAATCATTGAAATTTATTTTTACCTTTTCCAAATTTGTTTCCAAACGCTGCTTAATGGAGACACCAACAACCTCGAAACGGTGCCAACCTCTCCTACTCTCAAATGGGTCCGTTCACACAATCAAGAAATAAGAGATATACGTTTGAGATTCCTCCAACAAATACTTAAAAGAGACCACTCGGCCCTGACAAAGAAGGGGGATTTTTGGTGCAATCATAGGCCAAAAACTCTATTTCTTCACCTCTACTTCTCTCCCATATTTTCGTCAATTTTTTAACTTAAGTATCGGATAATTTTTCCCAAGATTACTCTTGAAGCTCTCTGACCACTTTGATAACTCAGGTAGGTTATATGCGATTATCAAGGGCCCAGAAACTGTTAATCTCTGGTAACTTACCTTGGCATGAAAGCCCAAGTAAGTTATCTAGGGTTTTCAAGTGGTTACCTAATTCTTTGTCCCAAAGTAAAAATGTTCCTGTTACTCTATCTATATCTACCTTACCTTACATTATCTTACTTGCTCACCAAACGGATAGGATGGAGTCTAAATGGTATGTTTAGTATCTCTTAGCATATCAAATTCTTTAATAACAAAGTTGGCACATATGTGTTTCCCTTTCACATGGTTTCACCAAGACGTGGGTGTAACATCCTTACCTCAATGGAACCCAAGACTACTTGGACAATGGCATGCTATATTTTGATTTGGCCTTCTCGGTTTTTGTAAAGTACACTTAAAGTTTGGTGCTTTTCTAATAAGAATATCAACCTTAAGTTTAGGATCCCTACCCGATATTTAAATCAGACTTAAAAAAAGAAGTGAAATTGATATAAAATGTGAACTGGGAATTTATTCTCCATGGTGTGCACCATACAACTCCTGCAATCCAAACCCTGTCTTCTTCCCCCCAACTGGTGCGCCGTGTTCTCAATTCATGCATTTGAAAGAACATCTCTAAACATCAGGAATATTAAAGTTCTATTTATAGTGAAATATTTATTATATTTTTTAAATATATTTAGAAGTGTATTTTTACCTTTTCTTTTGGTCTAAACATTTGAGGCACATTGTACCCATCCAATAAAAAATAAAAAATACACTTTCAAATAAAGTTGGTTAGATCGTTAGATCGAATTAAATCGATACTATACCAATCCAATTTGGCCTCAACTCAGTTCAATAATTTCTAAATTTTATTTATAAAAATAAAAATAAAAATACTATTTATGCCATCCCTAACACATTAGGGCATGGCCAACTGTGCTTCCAATATATTTGGAAAGTGCATCTTTACCTATTCAAATGTGGTGTTCAAAAAAAAAAACTTTTTTTAAAGTTGCATCCATCTTTAATCGTGCCTTGTTGCATTTACTAAGATAGTTGTGTGTCCTACTGATCAGTGGACCTAGGAAAGCAGCCTTCCCAAAGCTATCAGTCTTCACATGTACCTCAGAGGCACAGCCAGACATAAGGTACAGAAGGCTTCCAAAGCTATCAGTCTTCACATGCTCTTCTTCATAGAAAGGGGAAGAGAAGCCTTTCAGAGCTATTAGCCATCGCATGAAAATAAGAGAGACAGAGTGTGTGTGTGTGTTTGGGTGCTCACTTTACAGCTAGCTACCACCAGAAACATGGTTTATCCTACACCTCTCCACCCTATTTCAATTGAAAATAATTTAATAACACATTTATTTGACACCACTCAGATGACGTAAATTTTATTGAAATGTATGTCATGTGAGTGGTGTCAAATATATATGTTATAAAATGATGTTATTAAATAGTTCTCTTATTTCAAATTTACATGACCCAACACTTTTCAGTGCCACTACCACTAGCAATTAATTTCATGTTGTGGAGCATAACCCAAGATGAACAGTGTTTTCTGCACACTTGGGTGCAATAAATAATGTCATAAGAGATAAACCTCATTAATGAGGACATAAAAGGATAATAAGATATAATAATTAAATAAACAAGTACATTTATCATCATATGGTATACTGTTTTCGTCACATTTACTTGAAGTAATTATATAAAGATATACCTACTACTTCATAAATATTACTCACTCAAACATATATATACCCATCATCTCCTACTCCACCATACATTCCCTTTCTTTCTTCTTTTTCTACTTCTCAGAGCATCCTTTTTCTCATCCTGTTTTCACTAGTAGACACAAGTCAAAACAATCTCATCTTGGCTTCACTTGTAGGCATAAGCTAAAATAATCTTACCTACACCTATGCAATAGAAATGTGTCAACAAGTTCTTCTGAGGTAACAGTCTTCCATTGTCAAAACAAACAAATAGTCCAGGGTTATGACAACTCCTTTATATTAGACAACATAGTCCAATGCACAAAGAGATTAAATTAAATTAAGTGTTTTAAGATATTATTTTCATTGACTAACATAGTACATCATCTTAGTCCCTACCTTTCTCATTTCTATCAGCCAGCCAAAAACTGACTCCCCTAACACTTTTCTTTTGAAAAAACTAGTTAACAATAAGAAAGTTTGATGCTTAATTTGACCCAAACTGGTCAATGGTTCTCCTTATGCACTCACAGCTGGATATCAGGATACAAGTGTTGTTGGGTCACCCTAGAGTTGACTCTTGACCTCCAATTGGTACAAGTCCTTGATGAATTGGCATCAGTCCACAAAATTCAAATTTTCAACAAAAAAAGGATGAATGGACATTTACTCCTTATTAAGATAATGGCATCAATTAGTATAATCTCAAATAAGATTGGATAACATCCGCAGCCCTATCTATGGATATGATCCCTCCCACATTGCCTCTCCCAAATGTCAACAACCACCAAGAATGCAAGTTGCCTTGCATGGTCAAATTCTAATGGGTTGTTTACTTGCATATTTCTCTTACCGTACAAATAATGTGAAAAATTAATTTGTAATATATTTAGACAGATTTATACATTTCTCTTAATGCATGAATATGTATGTACATAGGTATACATATTGAGTGAATCAAATATCGGGATGCCCCTTTCATCACTTTTCATCATCTCATGAGAAATGATGTAAAAGAAGACAAGATGTTATGTATGCAACTGTCCATGACAACTAATTAATGAATAAAGGGCATGCATACAAATGTAAATGTAAGTTAATTTCTACAAATTTTCACTCTAAGAAGGACATATATGCAAGAAAGCAAATTTTGATTTTTGAAGATTCCTACCTCTCCAAGGACATATATCCACAGTCCACGGTTGAGAAAGCTGAAAAGGCAGCTTTTCCAAAGACAGGTCATCACATGCTCTACAGAGAGAGAGAGAGAGAGAGAGAGAGAGATCATAGATTCCCATGGGCACAGACAGCATTGGATGCCACTCCAAGTTTCCTCCCCCTCATGGAAGAACAGTACAGGGTCCTCATTTCACAGCTAGCAGCCACACACACACACCAACAAGACCATCATCTCTTTCATCTGTTGGCACCACCAAGTGTACGAGGAGTGACCAAGTGGGCACTTCTCATGTCTGAGCTGTGGGTGGATCCATTTCATATCATAAGCACACACCAAAATCAATAAAAAAAGAAAAGAGCAACTTGGAAACATACACATCGAGTGCAACACTTTAGACAGCAAACAACACTACTCATCAGATTCACACTGTGCAAAAGAAAGTTTTTGAGAACCACACATGAAGATATGGTCACCAGCCTCATCTTCCTCACTACACCTCTCTTCTCTTCTTCTAGATTCAAAAAACCCTAGAGAAGACTAAAAAAATGAAAGACCCAAAACTACTCAAACAACCAGGGGGAAGAAACAAGGGGAATCACACCACTCAACAGTGAACAAGCTGCCTCACCAAAGAAGAACAAAAAAATTAAAGAGAAAAAAAAAGGAAATACCATTCCTATGTCTAAAGCTGTGTTTCTTCCTCACTTCCATCTGTACACTTCCCTCTCACCCAGTTAGCAATCTTTCTCTTAACTCTAAAATCTCTAATATCTGTAATATTCTCCAAGTTAGTAGCCCATGGTCCTATCTACCACTAATCTCCACTAGACTTTGTTATATTAAAAAGGTAACCTTTTTTCTAGATCAGCAAGGAAGAACAGCCGGCAAAACTACAATTTTTTGTGTGTTCTTGCAGCTACTGGTTCATGGCGACACCTGCGGCTGGCCCAGCTCCTTCTTGAGCCGGCGGGAGAAAAGCCGGCAGGCCTCCATGCTCAGGTCGATCGCCGCCGCCAGAGCCACGAACGCCGCCGCGTCCTCCGTGCACCGGACCTGTTGCACGCCCACCTCCACCGACGGGCGGCTGCCCCTCTTCTCCCCCTTGACCGTTGCCGCCATCACAAAGCCCTGGTGGCTGTCGAAGGGGTAGAGACCGTAACCGAAGTCGCCGCTCACGCGGGGGCTACCGCCCGGCGACCCCAGACGCCCCAGGGATGCGTTCCCGGTGAGGTCGATGGAGAACTGACCGCCCTTGGAGACGCTGAGGCTGGACTCGGCGAGGACGACGCCGGCGGCGTCGCACACGGCGGCGTCCGGGAGGAGCTCGAACCGGTAGCCCAGGCCGTCGCGGCCGGCGCCGCGCTCTCGCCAGGCCTCAAGGCGGCCCCACGGCTTCCAAGTGCCGTCGCCAGGGCGCAGGATGAGCCATGCGCCCGGGTTGGAGCGGCTGACGCGGTCCGTGCCGGGTGAGGCGACGAAAGGGGTGACCATGGAGGCGAGGGCCACCGGGGAGCCGGAGAGATCGTGGACGGTGACAGACCAGCCCTTGCGCTCCTTCGGGGGCCGCTCCCTATCCGGCCCGAACGAGCTCAGCCAGCTCTTGGAGCTAGTCATCTCCATTTGCACCGATCTGCTCCGATCAAGAGAAAAGAAGAAATATCAGACAAAGATCCCCAAAATTTTCGAAAGAAAAGCGCAGAAATTTCATCAAATCTTGCAGAATCGAAGTGGGTTCCCAGATTCCGGAAGGGAAACGGTACCTGGATGTCGCGCTGCGCTCACAGGAGTTGCGGCAGGCAAACTTGCAGGTAAACACGGGCTGCCGGATGCTGCCCTGCACCTGGAACACCTGTGGGCTGCGCTCGGGTTCGCCGCCGAACTCGAAAACAAACCTTGGATCGGGGTCGGCGAGCACGGTGAGGTGCACCTCCGCCGACGGCCTTCCCTTCACACGCTTCGCCTTGCCCAGCGACACCCACCCACTGTGAAAAACGCAAGGGCGTGCCTCGGCGCCACTGAGGTCGAGCGGCACCGTCACCCGCCCCAGGAGTTTCCCGGAGTTAACCCCGCACGTGGCGCCCCGGCGACCCTTGTAGACCGACACCGTCACGCACGGCCGGCCGCCCCCGGCGAACAGGGACTTGCCTGCGAGGCTCTCCACCTGCGCTCGGGAGAGGTAGAACGCGGCCGCCAAGGTAAGGGACTGATCGTCGGGGGAGGCGCCCCCGGTGGGGATCAGCGTCACGGGCGCCGTCTGGGAGGGCTGCCCGCCGACCCGAATCTTGCAGTAGCACGGGGAAGACGACGGGTAGACGCCGGAGCGCACCGGCTTGGAGGCGGCCCTCAGCACCCTGAGGGCCAGGTTCCCGACCAGGACCCGCACGAAGGGGCACGGGTCCATCTCCCCTTCTCCTCCCGCTCCCTCTCTCCTCCCTTCCTACCCACCTTCCCCTTTCTCCACCAGAACGCGCAGTGCAGACCAGGAACCGGCGGCGGCGAGCGAGAAAGATAGAGTCTTGAGGCGCTCACTGCAGCGGCAATGGAGAGCTCTGTGGTTTTAAGGGGCGGGCTGCAACGGCGGAGGGAGGTGGGTTGCAGAGAGGACACAGGCTGGAAGGGGGATGGGAGAGGAGGAATCCATGGGAAGGCGTGCGGGGCGGGGGGGGGGGGGGACCTCGGTTGAGCTGGTTCCTCTACGGATCCGCACGCTCTACGGCAACCAGTGTGGAACCCATCAGAAAAAGATCCAATTTTTTTTTCCTCCTCCTTCCTTTACATCCATAAACTGGGATCACACGCACACCACAGCACACCCCCCTCGCTCTCTCTCACCACCTCTCTCTATCTTCCTCTTCTCCTGTCTCTTTCCTTCTCTCTCTAATTGCATGCAGAGGGCAGCAGAGCAAGCAGGGGAGGAGTACGAGGGGGAGAGAGAGATGGGTCGTTGGTTGTGGGACGAGAGAGGGAGGAACGCAGAAGACATAAGACAGAAGGGATAGGGCTAGAGAGAGGGGGGGGGGGAAGAAGACGACGAGGTCGGAGGAAGTGCCGGCAGTAGTGAGTGGTGAGGAGGGGAAGGACAACTGGAGACAGCCTGTCTTGGCGAGCTGTCGAAGCCAAGCCAACGGAAGCGGAGGAGGGGGGTGGTGCGACTTTGAGGAGGTGGCAGTTGCAACCCCCCGTTTCCGTTTCCGCCAAACGTCAAGTTGTAACAATAATCCTCTCTGTACATATAATTATCGAAATATCCCTGTCATTTGTATATAAATGTTGTTATGTAAAGATGTGTCCAAATATATCTTCGTCACAGAGTTGGGCATGGGGCTGCAAATGGATCCCAATTTTATCTAGATCTATTTTGGATCTCCAAATATTTATTCACTTATATTATCCGACAAATCTTAAATAAATATCCGTTTAATAAACATAGCAGTTTGAGAACCACCCAATCTACTTCGTTTAAAACTCCACTTTGTTTAAATCGTTAGATCTTAGATCTAAGAGTTGGATTTGTTTTGATCTTAAATTAGTATTTGATGGTGATTCCTTAATGTCTTGATAGTTCATATATGTATCCACTCCATTTACGGTCGTAGTTGGCGGGGATTTGCAGTCTTTAGGCAAGATCTAATCAAGGTAGGGAGATGTAGAGAGAGAGAGAGTTGAAGGGGTGGAGAGATGTAGAGAGAGTTATATCATCGTATCACTTTCTCTCTACTCTTCTATGTCTCCCCGTATGGGGCGCTCAGAGAAGCAAGTGAGGAGATGCTATGCTGTCGATGAGCAAGACTAAGATGAGCGGAAAAAAAAATTTAGAACCAAATTTGACAGTGATGGCTATTATAGCCACCGACGTGTTCTATGACATACGACAATTTCTTCTCCGTCGACTTCGCAAAGAATTCCTCAAAACTCTAATCCCTTGTCTACATAGTAAGGTTGTCAATGGACATTCGAATTCTGTTTAGCAGATCCGTTTTCACATTTTTTATAAGATGCGGAACTCTAAAAAGAACTTTCCAATAGCTTAGCGAAAGCAAAAATAGATATCCGAATTCTTATAAGATGCGGAAGCAGAAACACTCAATTCTGCATCCATTTTTCTGTTTTGATAATTTTTAATATATATTATATAATATTTTTATAATAAAATCTCCTCAAACTCAAAGCTTTGACTCTTAAAAGCTTTGACTCAAAGTTCGATGAGGACCCGGTTGGGTCGATCAGTTAGAACTCTTGCTTAAAAGCAAGAGGTCCCGAGTTCGATTCCTGAGGGGGGGATTTACTGATTTACATGCAATCCTCGAGGTGTGTAAATCCGGGGTTTTCTGGTCAAGTGGGGTAAGGACAATACAGGTATACGGAAAGTAGGAGCTGCCAAGTCCTGACTTTGGAGTTCACGAACACCAATCCTTGAGTCCGCAAAGCCACACGGGGCGGGATTCCTCGTATCAAAAAAAAAAAAAAAATTTAACTCATTATCTCTCACCTCCCATCTATATGTAAATATCATATATTCTAGTCTCAATATGATAGCTTTTTTCTCTAATGATATTTATATCTACATATATTGATTATTTATTACTCAACCATTATATATCACTATATGATTTTACCATACTAATTGATCTTGTTATACTTCATTTAGTAAGAGTCATTATAATGTACATGATGAAGAAGATATGATAAAAAAAAATTATTAAATTATATTTAAAACTATTCATAAATTAATAATTAATATACTTATAAATTTATAAATTAATTCTAATTGTACAAATGTTGTTACATCCGAAGTTTCCGTTTTGTTTCCGTTTACGTTTCCAATTTTTCGATAGAAAGCAGAAATCGATGAGGAAGCGGAAACACTTTTTTCCGTTTCCTTTTCTATTTTCGACTCCGAAATTTTTTATAGGAAGCGGAAGCAGAAACATTCATTTTTTATTCCGACTCCGACCCGTTGGCAGCCCCTACTACATAATTGAAGTGATACACTTCAATTGATACTGTACTTGGAGAATCCGGTCTAATCTGGATCTGACCAATCTTACTTGCACATTCTCGAACAAATGAAACTAATTTGAGTCAAAATTTTAATTGTAGTTAAAATATGCTATTGACATTTCAATTTGGTAATGCAAAGTGAACTCCTTTACGCAACGTAGAAAATAAGAGCAGTTTTGTAAGAAAAATCTTATTTTTCATGTTTTATTGGCAAACTTATCTGTTTTATTTTTAATAATGTCGCAACATTGCACTACATGCAACCAATGAAAACATTGTCTCCAACGGCGACAAGGGCTCTCGAAGCAGCCAAACTTCCTTCTTTTGAACTGAAAAACACAACATATGGCTAAAAGCCGTTCTTCATAAAAAAGAAAGAAATTGCAATAAATTAGCTTCCTCAAATATCCTCATTAGAAAAATTATAAGGAGGATATCTATTTATCAAAAAGATAATCCTGTTAGTGAAAAGATATCCCTTAGTTAATACAATTATCATATATTTCTGACAACAGCTAACCACAAAAAATATTTCTCTAATTATTGTATATAAATAAGAATAATTTTGGGTAATTACGAATATGAGATAGGATTTAACATACTCTCCCGTGTCTGAACATTTGCGAGTCCTAATACTATCAGTCGACCGATTCTTCTAGTAAACATTTTCAGAAACTCAATAGAATCAATTTTTATCAAATTAACGTCCAAATCTTATAATTTATTTGATCTTTCAAAAAAGATAAAATTAATCAATTAATTTGATATTTTTTTATAGACCTATCGATATTATATGAATCATAACGTGTTATAAAAAATACGGTATAATTGATCTAGATTATACGATCAAATTTAATAGGAAAAATTAATTCAAAATCTCTGACTATAATAGAGAGATTTTTACTGTACTATAATTAAAGATAACATTTATTTTAATAAATTATAATTTTATCGAGACTAAAAAATAAATTAAATATCTGTTAAATTTTTTTAACTAATTTGCCCAAATTAATATGAGACGGTTAGTTTTACAATTATACCTTTTTCTCCGATCTCGAAACCGCGCCGAAAAGGTGGCGCCTTTCGCTTTTCGTACGCCACCGTTCCGTTTCTCTCTCTCTCTCTCATCCACGAAAACTGCGTGCAAAACGCCAAAACGGAAACGTGGACGGTTGCCGAAGCGTTCCGTCTCACGAGCCCCGTCGTGATCCGTACTCGGCATGCTGGGTTTTGTTGCGTGCGTGTGCACGGGGGACTCCTGCGAGGCTCCCGGTCGGCGTTGTAGAACCAGGACTCCGGCGACGCCGCCCGGGTGGGGGCGTCCATGTTCGGGACGCCGGGCAGAACGAGGAAGGCGGCGGAGGAGGCCGAGATCACGGCGACGAGCCACAGCCAGCGGCGGGGGGGGCCAGCACGGCGAAGACTGGGAGGTCGAACGGCCAGGGCTTGAACCAGACGACCGCCCGGATGTGCTTGCTGTCCGCCGTGGGGGCGGGCGGCCTTAGATCTCCCTGGTTAACCCCCCCCCCCCCCAAAGTCCAAAGAAAACGTCGTAATTTCATCTAGAGACGACCGTCTCCTGCTCGTCGGAGGACGTGACGTTCTGGGTGGAGACGGCGGCGTGGGGTGGGGGGGGGGGGTCTTCTCGGCCGCAGAGGCCCACCTGGCACGCGACGTCGCGAGCGCTGCGGCTGCCGCCGGGGCTGGCCCACCGCCAACGGGCAGGGCTTTGGTTTAACCTCCAAGCCGACGCCGTGGAAGGAGGGGGGTCCCGCCGTCCCGGACCCAGTGCTTATAAGTTATATCTGCCGAGTGACTGACGAAGTCGTCGATGTGGAGCTGCAGCCGCCGGCGGGGAGATGTTGGAATTTGAGGCGTCATTCGAGACGGCCGCGGGCTGTCGCGACCGTACCGTCCCACAAAAAATCCAGAAAATTAAGATTTCGGGTTTAAAGGTTATCGTACTGGTACGGATACTTATAAAATTTATATACTATATATAGAATAAATTAATTAAACTTTTTATCAAATATTTAATTTATTTTCTATCCGTCTGCACACACAAAAGCCAAAGAGCCCGATCATGTGGGCGGGCTACCCACATGGGGGCTGTGTGTGCATTCGCTTTTCCCTTGTTAAATTGGAGACAAACTGCAAGCACACGCGGTGACATAAGCAAAATAGTTTTGAAAAGTTAAATAGTAGATAGAAATAAATAGCCTAGAAGAGTCGGAAAAAGCTTTGAAATCCCAGAATAAGGATGCACCAAGGTGCATGATGTATGCCATTCCGACAAATAAGACAGTAACTTACCCATAGGTGTCTTCAGAAATATTCGCATCATGATGGAATCTAAGGCGTGTGTTCTACCTTCATTCACTCGGTATCTGGTTCTGAGGTTGTGAGAAAAAATCCTTGGCATTTCGTGCCACTTCTGCTTCTAAGATTGCTTGCAAGATGATATCTGAGCCCTTTGTTTCAGCTGTTGAAGTTAGATCCATGGGTTACGTCAGATGCACAAAAGAAGGTTAATATCACTGAAACATCGTGCAGTAACTGAAATGCATTCAAAGATAGCATGTAAACACCAAGCAGTACAAAGAATGGAGGCAGTCTAATCATCAGTATTTTCTTTAGCTAAATAACATTCATGGCATTATCTGCTTCATGCCACTAAACTTTCCTTTCAAGCAGCTTGTATCTTATAAAATTGTGACTGGTGGTAAAGGAAGACTAAGATGTTTTCTGTAAGATTTGGAGTTTTTATAAGGAAAACCTTTGACCCTATTCATAAAAGAAGCAAATGAATCAATAGATTCAATACGCATATGCTGTGGACCTTGAACTATATGTGGAATATGGAATTTCAATTATGTTTAACCATGAAATGCTCTTCTTGGTATCATGTTGGCACAAAAGAAACTAAAGGGTGTCTACCCAACCCAGGGTGTCTTCGCACTCTTTAAGAACCAAAAGCAGAACCACAAAAACATTTTGAAAAAGAAAAGGTAATAAACAAAAGACAGTGAAAAAGACAAACAGACAAGAATAAAAATCCTAGCCCTACATCTGAGTTATCTAAGCTACATAGAGAGCTTGAAGCATAGTTAGCAACACTTACTTCTAACCTCAGGTTCAGTTTTTTTGTGTGCCTATTTTATGTTTGACTGTTCACATAAATAAACAAGCAAAGGTTTCCTTTAGCATCAACTGACAAATGGTGTAAAAACAAATCATTTCAGGATTTCACCCAATTCTTCATTGCATATAATACATCAAAGGACATGGTTACTAGGCCTTGGAGTTAGTACAATTTTCAATAGCTGTATTATGATCTTATAAATGACATCAAGACTGTCAAACCAAAGTCCTTCCTACAGAGGCAAAGTAGCCCTCCCAGATGCCACATCTTTGTCCACTACTTAAATAAGAGATAAGAAATGTCATAAATTACAAGTCAACATAAGCTGCCAGAAGTTTAATAAGAATCATTTTACATATGTAGTTAAATGTTTATGAACAAAATATTACTGTTATTGCTTCATTTTGTGGTATAATGGAAGCTATGGCCAGAAGCCTGCCACCCAGTGGCAGCGACGATTTTTTGCTGATGAAGGGGGAAAGAAACACTATAGACACATACAACAGGAGGAAGTGGTAGATTAGAAAATGTGAAGCATAATTACCACAAGGCTTTGGCAGCAATCCAGCACTTTCAGCGGAAACTGGAAGAATTGATAGAAGGCCAACATTTTCTGCAGTCTTATCTCCATCTTCACTACTTCTAAAGGAACCAGACCTTATGGATTCTGATTCCGCCAACTTTGCATATGCCGTTGCTTGGCTATGTATATTGGTCAAACCTGTGGTAAGAGAACTATAATCCTACGAGGAAGGAAAGAAATAGTTAAAAAGATCCAAAGACTCCAAAATAAGCACACCAATATGTGGCAATAAGTATCAGACAAAGAAACAAAACCTTTACTGATGTTGTTGGCTTACGCTCTTCATCAATTCTTTGAGAAATACTATTGCCTGGGTCCACAAGTATAAATCATCTTAAAAGTTGAGAAGGTATGAATATCAACAATTCAAGAGAAATTCAAGAATAAATGTGCACCTCTGCATCAGTCAAAAAATAAAAGAACAAACACCACCATTTGGTAAAAGAAAATTGTGTGTATGTCCATACCATCATTAGGTTTAGGCTCAATATTATCCAGTCTTCTTGTAAGCGGACCCGGGTTCACAAGTGATATGCTCCTGATTTCATAACGAATTGCTTCTAACTGTGCAATTGTGTCTTGAAGTTCTTTGTGCACCTGAAAGATATGAAAGAGAGAGCTAATCTTATGAAAGTATGTCCAAGAAGAAGTTCCACAATTACTCACAAGAAACAAAAAGTTATATGTGGTAAACATTCCTCAAGTCATTTCCTAGAATACAAGTACTAATCACAAGATCACTTTTGTCAACTTCCATTTCCTAGGGCAAGAGGAGATAAAAAACCAGGAAATCAGTTTCTAAATTCTCCTTTTTCTAAGGGCTCTGCCACATGAAAGAGATGACTAATCTTATGAAAGTATGTCCGAGAAGAAGTTCCACAATTATTCACAGGAAACTAAGAGTTATATGTGGTAAACATTCCTCGTTTAATTTCCTCGAATGCAAGAACTAACAACTCGATCACTTTTGTCGAACTCCATTTCCTAGGGCAAAAGGAGACTAAAAACCAGGAATCAGTTTCTACCTTCTCTTCTGGAAAACAAATCTACATGAAACCTGTGAAATGGAAATCATCCTTCTTTTAAGGTCTCTGCCACAATGGCAGAGCCAGTTCAGAGAAATGAGGGAATTGTCCTACTAAAAGGCCTAACAAACAGTAAAACCCTAAAATAGTAACTTTACTTTAGGAGATCAGTTTTCCTTTTTTCAACACAAACCATGGGAGAACTCCGTATTCAACTATAAACACCTTTGCATTTAGATAAGCACATAAGCTGGTCTTAAATTAATGGGGTAAGCACGCATGTTATTTTTTCTACATAATAGGCAAGGTCTTGCCATAAAAAGAACTAGCTAACTGAGTTAAGAGGTGGCAGTCCCCCAGGGGACAACTAATGAAACTATGGTGCTTACGAATACAATTCTACAAAAGCTGTGAGACCTAGCAATTAATTATTTCATATATACAATAGCAGAGACAGAAGACCCTTGAAATAATCAAAATTTGATACACAAAATTCAAAAACCTATCTCATTATTCACAAATTATATCTTTGATTAAAACCAAAGAAAATGGTACAGTCCACAATTCAAAACAAACACAGGTGTTAGAAATATGAAAATTTTCCCTCCCTCCTACTGCAACAGGCTAGGCCGTGCATACTCTGCATATATTACCTTTTCGTCTCTGTAACTTGTGTTGATTATAACGTTTGCTTGAATTGTCGTTCAGATTAAAGTGGTGGCCTTGCACTGCCAATGCACTTAGCCTATTTGCTAAAACGTCGTTTGCGTACAAGGTTTAATTCAAGTGATCCAAAAACACGTACTTCTAAAAGATACTACGATTCGGTCTCAACAAGGTGGGATTTCAACCGAAAAAATGGATGGGATACCTGGCTAACTTGACCCTGCTGCATGACATTATCAAAATGCCCGCGTGCCATCTGTACGTAGCCGATTGCTCGTCCTGCTAACCTCCCAGCTGTTCTTGCAATGAGCGGGAGGTCTTTTGGCCCTGGAATGGTATCAGGGAGATTAATCTAAACACCCAGCGTATGAAGCATAGATTACCAGCAAAAATGCAACAGAGCAAACATACAACTCCTCACATCCCCATCGCCACCTCAAAAGAAAGTTCTTTAACAAAGAAAAAGATCCAGAACTTCCCGAAAACCCTACCTCCTCGCAAAACAACACAATCCGATGGCCCGTCAGACCCACAACCAAGGAACAGATGCGTATGCGTGTAAGAAGAGTCCCACATCCACAGAGAGAGAGAGAGAGAGAGAGAGAGAGAGAGAGAGATCACCGATCAGCGCGGCGGTGGCTCCGAGCAGGAGAAAGATCTCTCCATACGAGAGCCCAAACATCAGTGCGGCAGCGTAGGGGACGCGAGGGCCCCTCTCTGCCGGGGACTGGGGGTTGGTCGCTGGTCACAGGAGCCGCAGCACGAAGGGTGGCCGGCAACGGCGCTAAGAGATGTGGGAGCCTTCGTGGGAACGCGGCCGCCGGTGCGGGGCGTCCAAGTTGATTCGGGACAAGCCGCTGGAAGAGCCGCACTCCCAGTCGCGGGGCGGCGCAGGCACGGGGCAGTGGGTTCCTGTGACGTGGCTCACCGAGGATGGGGGTGGACTGTGGAGGGGCATGGGCGAAGCAGTAAGGTT
>JACBKR010001586.1:0-41201 GCA_014218235.1 Colocasia esculenta | reverse complement strand
TCATCAACCGCTCAGTCAGGATGGGCTTCTCAAGCATGTATCGAATTGGGTCCATGCGTGCCAGAAGTTTCACTTCATGAGCCAGAAAATAATGCTTTAATTGGGCAACCTAGATGACGGACGCACACGTTCTTTCCATGGCAGTGTACTTTTTCTCAGCCTCATTGAACAACTTGGATAAGTAGTACACCGCTCTCTCCTTCTTCTCGTCGTCATATTGGGCCAGAACTGCTCCAGTTGAATCTTTAGTGGTTGACACGTAGAGCAATAAAGGCCGACCCAGGACCGGAGGAGCGAGAACAGGGGGATTTAACAAATAACTCTTCAATTCTTCAAAGGCCTTTTGACATTTATCGTTCCAATCAAACTTAGCCTCTCCTTTAAGCATCTCGTAGAAGGGCTTGGAACGGATAGAATGCTGAGCGATAAATCTCCTAATAAACTGAAGTCTGCCAATTAACCCTCTAACTTCTCTGATATTTAGGAGGAGGCATGTCGATTATTGCTTTGGCCTTGTTGGGGTCAATCTCAATTCCCCGCTTGCTAACTATGAACCCAAGCAACTTCCCAGAGAGATACTCCAAAGACACACATCTGGGGTTCATTTTTAGCTTATGTTCTCTACACCGTTGGAGAACTGCCCGGAGGACCTCAGCATGGCCATGTCAAGTCTTTGATTTAACCCAGACATCATCCACATAGACCTCCATGTGCACAAGCATCATGTCGTGAAAAATTGCCATCATTGCCCTTTGATAAGTTGCTACCACATTCTTCAATCCGAAGGGCATCACAACATAACAATAGGTCCCCCAAGGCGTTGTGAAAGAAGTTTTCTCCTGGTCTTCCTCGGCCAGACAGATCTGGTTATACCAGAGAAACCATTCATGAACGACAACATCTCAAAGCCGGCAGTATTGTCCACTAGGACATCTATGTGTGGAAGAGAAATCGTCCTTTGGGCAAGCATGATTAAGGTCACGGAAATCTATACAGATCCTAACCTTACCGTCCTTCTTCATCACAGGGGCGATATTAGCTACCCAATTGGATAAAGCACAACCCTAATGAATTTGGCTTTATGCAACTTGTCAACCTCCTCTTTGATCTTGAGTGCAAGCTTGGGATGTAGCCTCCTTAGCTTTTGTTTGACGACTTTTGCGTCGGCTTTTAAGACCAACCGATGCTCGACCAAAGAGGTGTGAAGTCCCGGCATGTCCTCGTAGGACCAAGCAAAACCGTCGGAGAATTCTTTATGGATAGCTACAATAGCTTCTTCTTCTTCTACACTCAAGTTAGCACTAATCAAAACTACATTTGGGGATTCTTCGATGCCAAGGTTGACCTCTTGGTTGGCTCGTCCGCAGCCATGGTTGGCTCGTCGAACCTCTTTGTGCCATCCACATAGGAGCTCACTGGATCCTCTTCTTCAGACCCAAGATCTCCGGCTCATCTTTCTCATCGAAATCTAGCAGATAGACTCCTAAACCATCATCTACAGAGTCACCTTCTTCAACATCAGCCTCTACAAGGGCAGGCTCCTCAAGAAACTCCGGGACTTACTCAACTTAGCACCTCTCAACCAAGGCCATGACATAACGGGCAGGAACTTGCCTACCTTCTCTTTACGAACACATGGCTGAGAGGAACTAGACTCTTCTACACCTAGACCTGACTCTAGACTTGATTCTAAGCCTAATCTAGACTACTATGTACAGGACTGCTATGTACAAAACTATGTACAGGGGAAGTTCCCCTAGAGGGGCGAGAATGAGAATTCAAGTTGGAAAGCGTCGGCCCCTGGCCGATTGGAAGAGAGTTCACTGAGGAAGGTAACTCGATAGAGACCTCGCATTTCCACCTTTCAAAATTAGCGATTTTTTTTGGGAGTCAAGGCTCAAAACCATGAGTTGCTGACTCAAGGTTGCCCCGACAGGCTAGGTGAGGAATGGAGAAAGGACAGGCGGAGAAAGAAGGGAGAAGGGAGTGGTTGAAGAAGGAGAATCGGGTGCCGGGCACGCCTCAGTAGTGGGAGATTGTGAAAATAGAGGGGATGAAGGTGATGAGGAGGAGATGGAGAGTCAGAACCAAAGAGCGAAAGAAGGCCGAAGTCCTCGCAGACTTCTTCAAATTCAGCAGCTTCCTCTTCTTCTTCGCTCTCGGGGTCGGACAACTCCTCTATCACGGGCTCGCGAGTTCCCAGTTGGAGGGGTCCCTGAATGAAGTGCTCCTTCAGGGTCCAAGTGAGAGGGGTATAGGGGATGAATGAATCCGGGTGAACCGGGTCCAAATGAAATCCTAGACCAGCCCTATCTAACAACTTCTTGTCTGAACACTACGGATAGGACCCTACTCGTTCCTACCCAACCCTCGGCCATGAATATAGCCGATCATAGCCATCACTTCCCAACCTTTCCCTTGGGGACATGGGACATGCTCGAATTCTTCATCCACCATGGGAGGTTGGTTCAAATCAAGGGGAGAGGGGAGATCAAAGATGGACCTGACAGGCTTCTTCCCCTTGTCCGGAATGAAAAGGTGTGGCATCTGCTCCGAAGTGATAGAATTGAGAGTTTCCAAAGTAGGAATGCTCTTGATTTTGATAACCCGTCCATTAAATGGAAATTTGAAACATTGGTGGGCGGTGGAAGGGACCCCTAAAGTTTGTTCTAGCCAAGGACGACCAAGAATGGCCTTATAGGCCGGATCGACATCGAGGACTAGAAACTCGGAAGACATGGTGACGGGTCCAACCTCCAATTGAAGAGCAATTTTACCTTTGGCAACCCTCTTGGAGTTGTCATAGGCAGCAATGGTGAAGCAAATTTTCTCCAGATTATCCTCCCCCAAGCCCAATTACTTGAGGGTCTTCATCGGACACACGTTAATGGATGCCCCGGTGTCAATGAGGGTGGAGTCTACCGAAACCCCGTTAAGGGTGATAGTAAGACAGAGAGGAAGTGTACGACACTCAGGGGCAGCAAGATCTTATCCGAGAAAGAGATTGAGCGTTCTTGGGTAAGGGAGAGGATAGCATTGGTGACCCTACTGGGAGAAAGGTCATCATTGACCACGATTTTCTGGAGGAATTGGAGGAGGGTGGACTGATGAGACGGCGATCTCCGAATCAATTCCAAAATAGACACCCTCGCGGGGTCTTATCCAAGTATTGCAGAATGTCATATTCGGTGCCCGCCAGTAGGGGGTGGAGGTATACTATCCTCCTCATCT
Source organism: Colocasia esculenta (assembly GCA_014218235.1). Lineage (NCBI taxonomy): Eukaryota > Viridiplantae > Streptophyta > Magnoliopsida > Alismatales > Araceae > Colocasia > Colocasia esculenta. Next base: position 37,970 of record JACBKR010001586.1, on the reverse strand, counting down.
TGGGATGGCCGCGGGGGTGGAGGGACAATCCGATTCTAGAGCGTGACATGAACGTCCTCCTGGGACCTAGGAAGGATGAGTTGGAGAGGTCTGGCGTCATGGGTAGACGACTCATAGGAAGTGGGAATGACGGGATAGGCATCCTAGGAGGAGGTCGGATGAGCACTAAAGGTCGTTCCTCTAGAATGGCATCTACGGTGGTGGAGGGCTCCTGAGAGTCTACGGAGGGACACGGGTACCACTCCTCAAAACCTTCTACTCCCCATTGTTGCTCTCTCCTCACTATCTGAGGTTCTGAATGTGTCAAGGTATGGACATTTTCCTGGGACTTAGAGGAGGAGGGATTGTTGCTTTGGTGGTTGGGGAGAGGGTTTTGGAAAATACCAAGGTCCCTTTTTGTGTACCTAGACTTAGCTATGGCCACCTTGACGTCTTCCCAATTTATCCTACCTGATCGTTTATGTCATACACCCAGTCACGGAAGGTGAAATAGTTGTGGAGCTCGTGACCATAGGTCCTATGATAAGGACAGTACTTTGAGGTGTCCGTCCTCGGATTGACACTTTCTCTTTGTAGGGGGAGCCGGATAGCGTCACAGGACATGAGGGCGAAGAATACGTCCTTGAGGGTCTCAGGGAGAGGAGGGTAATGAGACCTTTTGGGACCAGACGAGTATAGCCGGAAGGAGGAGGAATAGCGGAATAAGGCTTGGAGGGGTGTGACGGGAATTGGTGGGGATGGAAGGAGGGTTGGAGGACTTGTTAGGAGGCCTCAGCGGCTGACTACAAGCACTAAGGACTCGTTGACGGTCACCCCCTCGGTGATAGGTGCCGCGGGAGCCTTACGTCCCTTGGGCTTCCTTCGAAGAATGGCATAAGAGAGGAGTCCTTGATCTGATTTTGACCACCCTTGCTCGGTTGTAAAGATGTGCGAATGAGGGGAACTCACTTAGCATCAAGATAGAGCGGAGCAAAGGGGTGGTATTGACGACTAACATGGTTATGGCTTGGGACTCCGGGATGGTATGTCAGCTCTTGAAGCCATGGATCTCCATCGGTTAGCAAAGGTGACAAATCTTCGTCGACCTCATCTTTTCCGCCACCAAGTCAGGGAGTGTAGGGACTTGGGTGGCCATGTAGGAGAAATGGGAGATGAAGCGTTCGGAGACTATGTCAAAATTGATAAGATCTGATGCGGGTAAGGAGGTGAACCACCTCAAAGCTTCCCCTTCTAACGATTGTTGTAAGAGGTAAACTAAGAGGACCCGATCGTATAGCCACCGATGGGAATCCATGGTAAAGCCAGCAAGGTGGAATTGAGGATCGGAGGTCCCATCATTCTTGCGGTATTTCGGGGCCTTGAAACCTGGAGGGAAGTAAGCGTTGGGAAGCTTGTAGTAGTTCTGGAGGGAGTGAGGCTTGGAGAGGGATAGAGACTCAGCCAAGAGTCTCCTAACCAGACCTTCCATCTCCGATCGGGAGATAGACTCAGATTGAGTGGGAGGAGTGGTTTGGACGTAGGATGGATGGATGGATGGATGGAGGAGTTGGAATAGAAGTAGGTAAAGGAGTAGGAGGAGGAGGAATGGGACTGGAGATGGGAACCGGTGAGATGGGAACCCGTGAAGGAGTGACAGGCCTAGGAGCAGGCCTAGAAGAGGAAGCATAGAAGGGAGAAGGGGATGGAGAGGAAGGAGAGGCCGCTGCCAGACGGTATGCTTAGAAAGCATTGAAATGATGTCCTCAGGTGAATAGAGGGAGAGGAGCTTGGAGATTTGGGGTATTCTTGAACATCTTGTGCATATGTGGGGTTGACCCTTAGACTCACACTCCCCTCATTGTGAGCTTGAGAGGAGGAGGCTTGAACCGACTCTTCAGGTTGCATGTCAGTGTTGACCATTCCGAAAAATCATCATTGATGTTATTGTCATATTCGAAATCCGAATTGTAAGACATGTTGCAAGAGTTCAACGAAGAGTCCATTAGAACACACAACCTACTACTTTTAGAATGGTTAAGTTGATTAGCTACACTGTTATTAGGAGAAATATGTATTTCTACCAAACAACGTATCAAACAACGTCCCAAAATTTTAGAAGTTGAAGTTGTGTGTTACTTAAACTTTTAAGGGCGGTTCTCTCAATCCTCACTCAAAGTCGGGTGAATAGGCAAACTAACTGCGAGGCTAAAGGTTCTCCTGCCCGTACCATGAGGGAATCCACGGAATTTAGGGACTTATGGAGTTCCCCTTGGAACCAACCCAATTTACCCGAGAGGGAATCCTGAGTAAAAGGTTGTAAACCAAGGAGGGGCTATCCTAAAACGTGTGGGGAGGCTAGAACAGAGAAGAAGAAATACCCCCTTCGTGATACAGTACTGTTAGGGATCAAACAGGAAGCAAACAGAAAGAAAAACAGATCAAAACAGTCAAAAAATAGGTTTCTGTGAAGTAAACGGCAAGCATATGGATGCTCAGTTCATCAAAAAGCAGTTGACGGCATGATTGATGGATGCTGACATGGAGTAAACGACTAACTAGATGGACGTTAAACAGAACTAAAGGGCAGGAAAAGTGGACGCTTACCTGGGTAGACGGCGGAATCTCTTGCCATTTACCTGGAAGCAGACTAAGACCGAGGCAGCACTGCTTGTCCATCCGTGATCGCCAAAGAAGAGTTGTGGGCGCCCCGTTCACCACGCCCCAGTGACTGTGGATCCTTCGGTGGTTCACGAACATCGCCGCCCCCTTGTTGGTGTTGAAGGCGAGCTATTTGACTTTGTTGACTCCTTGTTGACCACGTTGACCAAAAGAAAAACAAAGAAAATAGCAAAAGAACAAGAGAGGTTGTGATCGCCAGGGCCTTACCTGTGCCCAAGGAGTGTTGTGATCACGCCGGTGACGTGCCTCGCGCAGCAGACAGTGGTGGGGCTTCAACATCTCCCTCTTCGGCCAGCCAAAGAAAGAGAGCTCCACAGTCTTCTTCGATGTGTTCTTGCTACGAAAAGAGACTATATTAAAGTAAAGGAAGTGTAGTGAACGTCCAAAACGAAGAGAAAAGGCCCAAAAGGAGAGTCCCGTACCGGTTACGGGCTTGAGAAGAGGGGTGGCCAAGTGCTATGACCACCCTTCTTCCCTCCGTTTTGGTTGGGAAACCCCTTCTAGGTGTGTAGGAAGGTGCCCAACGTGCCTAGGGTTCGTGTGAGTGCGTGAATGACATGCAAAACTAAAGGAGAGAGAGAAGGGAAAGAGAAAAAGAGGAGGGAGATGATCCTCGTTGCTGTGGTTGATGGCGCCTTAGTGGACTCCTCCAGCACTTGTTGAAGCCTTCTGGACATTCAAAGAGTTGAGAGGGAGAGAGGAGGCAAGGGTTGGAAGCTTTTAGTGGATTTCTCTCTCTTCTCTCCAAGTAGCATAGCATGGACGTCCAGTCTCTCCCCCCTCACTTAGAAGGCTAGATGGTGAGTTATATAGACTGTAGGGTCGGAGGTAGGGTGCCTAGGATGCTCAAGTGTGAAGAAACACACTTGTACACTTGGAAATCCCTGTATTTAGGCTCCAACCAATGAGAGAGGGCCAAGTAGGATTTTTACTGGGTCAAGGGGCGCCAAGGTGGCCCATATACCCGTTGGGAATGGCTACATGCGTTGCATGGCCGAGAGAATGGCGCTAGTGGGCTGGAATCTCGGGCAGTTGCGCAGACCAGGTAAAACCAGGTTGACGTCAAATGATGATGCCGCCAACCCCATGCAGACGTCCACATAGGTGGACGCCAACTAGAGTCGACGTCCAGGGGGATTGCCGCCAACATGTAGTCAGTCATTGTCGATGCTGCCGTCTATATGGGATCCGAGGCAAGTCAACAAATGGTCAAACGGGCCTTATTGGGCCATGAAACCATGCGGGGATGGGCCAAATCTCGCGTCTACACCAGAGTCTCACAACACAAGCACCAACATCCCGGACCTCCACAAGGTCGGGAAGGAACAACCAGGTGTCACCACGAGAGACACCGAGCAACCACGTGAGAAGCACCGTCTCACCACAGGCACGACCACCTCAGACCTTCACAAGGTCGAGGGCCCATAAGTAGAACCACCCTGCACCTCGGACACGCCACGAGGTCAGGGAACTACACCCTACAGTGCCACCACGGATGGCACTAAGGAACGGGTTACCGAAACAGCAGTCGGGTGTCTACACAAGACACCCCGAGAGAACCCGCAGAGCGAAAAACCACTAAGCACGGCCCACAAGGCCAAACCAACCAAACCCAAGGAAGAGAGACACCGCTAGGCTACAACCACCGTGCAGGCTAGGGCGACGAGAAACCCAATCTCGAAAACAGCATGAAAAATACCGTCACGCAAGAGCACACAAGCCACCGCCATAGGCAGCTAAGAGAGGGACACACAGTCCACCCCTCTCGCTCGCCAGCCACTAACTCTTGCCTACGACCTCTCTAGGTAGAGTGAGGCTAGAGAGTCACAGCAAAGAACACAACCACAAACACCGCAGTCCGGCGAACTGCGGCCCCATGCCTGACCTCCCTACGTGGCTCCGAAACTAATGCAGAGCGAGGCAATGAGAAGGACTAGCTGGTCCACACCGGACGAGTGCCTGAACCACCTCGAAGACCCAGACCAGCTAAGAGAGCTCTGCTCTAAGTCCGTGACTTGAGCACGTCGGCCGCCGGAGCAACACCCTCTGACACAGGCGCACGGGGCAAGGGGTCCTAGGTAATGGTAACAACCTGTCTCACAGACAAGCCCTCAGTGCCTAGCACCAAGCGAACAAGAACACTGTGGGGGGCAACCACCACAGAAACGGCACCGCTGGCTCGTAACCAAGACAAGCCTAGCAGGCACAGGCACGCACGGCACCCCTTCCGGAAACCCCCAGAAGGGCCATCGGCCAACACCGGCACACATGGCACGGCCCAAGAAACCGGAACACACCAGACAGAACAGAACCCAACGCTCTTCTAATAATCGATTGACTGACAGACAATTGATTATTAGACAGACGCGAGCCTCCTAGCGACACCGCTAGGACACGGCCACGAAGGTGTCACCTTCGGTCACTGAATGCGGGGAGGCAACCTGCCACGTTCCCACCAGAAGGTCCTAAGGGCAACCTTGCCCTGGGGCACACGCTGACACGCCAACCACGGCCATGGAAAACACCCGAGGCAAGCCTGGTCTTTTCGCGCCCTCCAAGCCCGTCGTGATCCCATCGAGACGGGTAGGGCAACTGCGACATGCAGGTAACGTCGGAGAAGCGCGTCGTGACAACCAGGTTGTGACGGACCGGGGTATTTATGCCCATTAAGGCTCCATATCCAGATCCGCCTCCCACGAACGGACCGAAGTCTCGCAAGGATAGCTCACACAACTGTCCAGTACGAATATAAAAGACAAACCACAATTAGTATAAGACACAAGAAAGTATATGTGCTCATACCTGCATAACAATTTACAACTGTCCCATACATTAATACATGTCCAATTAAAAAGTACAACTACCTGGGGCATACCCCGAGGGAGCACAAGATCACACAACACTAACTACTACACAACTGCTGGTGGTACAAGTCTGACACAACGCTGTTGCAAGCCAAACACTCGGCAAGCCCTGAAAAGAACTGTAGGGGAGTGAGCCTCAACAAGTCATAGGCTCAGTAGGGGCTACCCAAAACAACACCGTAACCACGGACACCTCAACCTCAATGGGTCTCACTGGCCACCAATAGCCAAACCATTTCATGCTCACAACATTTACATTTAAATAACACTTTAAACAGTAATTGATAACAAATGCATATTCCTTATAAAGAAAAAGGAACCATAGGTTAGTCCGCTCAACAACTGAAATGCCTAGTCCGCAAGCCTCACAGGCACATTATTCCAACGACTGGTCGCCTAAGCTACAAGCCACATAGGCAAACTACTGCCTAGGCTACAAGCTTTACAGGCGCGTCTCAAGTTACGAGGGTAATAGGACTGCTAACAAAAAGTTGGTCCTATATACCTCAAATCACAATATGTCGGAAATCACATACACTAAGTAAGATGATCGGCTACTGCAGGCCAATACAACACACATGAAAACCATATAGGTAGCTTACCCGAGGGAGGGTGAAGCACATTGAGTGGAAGGTCACACCACACGACCTCCACGAAACATATTCCATGTCAACACTAGAAAGACTGGTATATGACATACCACCACAAACCATTACCCACACAGGGTACAGGTACTATTATCACAAGGCACCAGCACGGAAATCGCAAGTAAACTAGTGTCCTAACAGGGCACACTATAGCAAACTAAACCCATTAGTGAGTCAACACTCACTAACCATAACAAAACTATGCCACCACTCGGGCACACCACAAACTACAACCATAGTCACAATTGTGCCAACACCAGGGCACACCTCAACGAGTCAAACCTCGACTACGAGTCACAAACTCATGAACCACGACAAGTAGCAAAGCACGAGTCGGAAAGGAACGACGCCACCACATGGGAACGGACTACTGGCTGATCAGGCCAATATCCAACCCGGACAACAAACACAAGAACAACCTCTCAGCCTTGCAGTCACGGACAAAAGGTCCAACTGCCGCTCCACGAGAACAAGTCAAACAACTGTGGAGACCAACCAACACCACACCTGCAGACACACAACTGCAGGTCCATGCCTGGCACCTCTAGAGTCTCTAGCCGGAGCACCCTAAAGTGACGCACTAGAAAACAGGACTAGCTGGGGACCAGTGTCGACTACTGGTGTTCGTACCCCCAACTACGAGCGCGCTACAAGCTACTGCACACCCACCAACCCAAGCCGCTACCCTACTGTCATCTTTCCCTCAGCCGGACGTAAAACTCAAACACAAGAGTGAGGGTGTCCAGGAAGACGACACAAACCTCAACAATACAACACAAGTACCGGGACAAAACCCCGAGCACAAGAAACACACGTGCCTGGCTCACAAAGAATCTGGGGTACCCGACTAGAGAGCATTCCAGAATAGGCGCCGGACCACCACACTCGGCCATACACAAACCACATCACTTACACATTTATTACAAATCACGATATAGTGTGAGGAATAGCTTTTCTTGGTCACTCGTGACCTACAAGCTAGCCTACACAAACACATACATGAACCATATTAATACCACGGCCTGTCATTGGTCACACAGTGACCTCCAAGCTAATTCACACAAAACACACATATAAACCACGATAGCCAATCATACTTGGCCTATCATTGATCATCTTGTGACAGTAGAGGTCACATTAAACACTGACCACAATACTTACATAATAATCATACTTACACTTTACTAATTATCCATCCAGGATAATCTATAAAAGATTCTAGAAGATCGAGGCTATGTTCAGACGTGAACCTCATCGCCACAACACCACAATACTTAATTATAATAAACATGATAGCGTACGATGTGCCATGCATATACAAACACTTGCACGACATCAAAACCCTGTAATATTTCAAACTTCATAGCCGGTAAACTGACCTCAAAAGCCCCGTGCTCCAAGAGCACCACAGGTGTTAATACACCGCAACACTTATAACAAGAATGCCATTAAAAACCCACTGTGCACATGCACAGGTTGGCGGCGACATCGATTTCCGTCCAAAGGATATAGACGACAATGTCCCTTGCCATCAACACCAAGTAAGCGACCACCACTTGCCGTTTACCCACAATCAACGGCTATATACCTAGCCGTAATCTCCCAACAAAGAACTCTGCGTCAACCTATGTTGACGTCAAGATCTTCACTGCAGAACCCGCCAGAACACACAAAATGGCCCTAGCCGATTGCACGGGCAATCAACCATAAATACAAAAGCAAAACAAGGGGAAACACTTCCCCTTACATCTAGCAACCACAAAAACTAGAAAGACATGATCAACGCTTGGATCAATCAAACCAGCCGATTCCCAGCATGAGACCCCCTTTCCCAAAAACTTAATTAACAACCGATTTATGCAAGGAAAGCATAACAATTTAACCAAGGAAGATCAACGGGTCAAGTCCCTACCTCAGAAACGCGATTGAAACTCCGTAGAACCTTAAATCACGCCAAAACCCGAGGAACTCCACGCGAACACCGCACTCCAATTCGTCATTTCCCGCCTGATTTGCCGCTACCACGCGCACCATGGCTGCCCCTCGTACTCCCGTCGACCACCGGAACTCGTGAAGAGGCTCAAGGATGAAGGTGGGCGAAGAGGATGGGAGAGAGTGGGGAAAGAACAAGGCTCGGGTCAGCCCTAAAAACACAGGCGCCACAGGTTAACGTAACCTCTGCGCCGCTAACCAACCGCCCCAACTAGGCGTCCACAACGCTCGCCGCCAAGTTCATCACGCTAGACGTCCACATCAATGGACGCCAAAACATGTTAACGACAACACCATTGCCGCCAACACACAGTCGACGTCACACACCTGGACGCCAACCTACAGTTGATGTCCAGCGCACTGAACAAGATCCATAACCAACCCAGTAAGGATCCAATAAGAACACACAAGCTAATGGGCCACACATTGGCCACCAAACCCGCTAAACCTGGATCCACGGGGATCCGGAAAACGCTCGGACATTACACAGGTTGTCGCGACAAGGCAAAGCCCCGCGACAAGCTGGTCGTGACAGGGTGCGCGTCGCAACAACAGCTTGTCGCAATGGGCAATTGGGTCGTGACACGACCCTTATCGCGATGGCCAACCTCGCCGCGATAAGGTCTCATCGAACTGGGGCGACGCCTTCTCTGATGTCGCGACGCGCTCGATGGTCGCAACATCAGCTGGAAGGCCGACCATCGGGATGCTACATTCCAGGGTCCCCCACACGCTACAAACAATACAACCATGGGGAGGAGCATGGGGAAAGTAGTAAACACAAGCATTCCACAAGTAGACTCCAATCCACACCAACAAGAAAGGGCACAAGAATCCCTACTGGAGAACGAAGAAACAACCCACAAAGGGGCCTTCACGACAAGCTCGCCACCTCCTCCTCGCTCCAACGCGCCGCTCCGCTCCACACGAGGCGCCGGCCGCTCCACCAAGCTCCACCGCCGGAGGAAGACGAGAGGGAGACCTCTCCCCCCCTCGGAAGAGAGGAAAGGAAGAAAGGAGAGAGAAAAAGGAAAAGGGGGAAACCGGCCAAGGCCTTTAGCCTCTGGCCCCCAGAACGCGACGAGGCGGGGAGTCGCATACCAAACCTTATTGCGACGACCGCCCAGACCACGACCAGAAACACGCCCATCTGGGCGCCACGACAACCTGACAGGTCAGTTTGCCATGCCTACCACTCTGAAAAGCGTTAGACGACAACAAACGGGGAAACACTGTCGTGACCCGTTGACCGGGCGCGACAAGAACGCGACGTAGAAGGCGGTCGCAACAAGGGGATGACTGTCATAATGGGCACCTTCGTCGTGACAAGGCCAGTCATCCACAAGCAACGAAGGGAACCGGAAAGCCCGAGATGTTACAATGACCTTGACAAACCTTGTAGACAGCCAGAATGTTTCATGGAACACTTCTATGTGAGGTGAAGGATGGGCTTTAAAAATATGAAGGTGATGATTGAGTAGTTTGGGACCATGGGTGACTGACCTCACTAACCTTGTCAGAACTCACCTATCTCATCTGCTCAGTCAATAGACATGATGATCCTGTTGAACCTCAACGACCAACTGAGCAAGAAATGCTTCAGTACCATGTGCAGAAGAAGAAGTTGGGCCATCAGGGGCCTTTAGAAACTGGTAGAGGAAGTTGTTGAGCCATCAGGGCGGCAGAGGAAAGCCATCATGGCCATCTAAGCAAGCAGAAGCCGTAGGGCTACCTGGGCCTTCAGTACAGTTGTTGCAACTGCATATATGAAGCCGACACGAAAAATCTTCATGCAGAGCTTCCAACTGTGGCTCAGGGGGAACAGTCCCGTGACCCTTCCTCACCAACAGACCCATCCATACTCCTCAGTCCTCTTGCTCCTGAGCCTTCCAAGACACCTGTCCCTAAACAAATTTCATCTCCTACACCCGTTATTGATGAACAAACTTTATCTCCCACACATCTTCTTCCATCAACCCACCAATTGCCACCTCTCCACCTACTTCCTCTCAAGCCATTCCCTCACCATCAATCCAAACACTCAACCAGAAGCAGCTCCAGCCTTTACATACTTCTCATCGGGCACCACTTCAGCTGAACCTTCTACACAAACTTCCACCCACACTTTTCTTCTCTTCATCCACCTACTCCACCATCCTTCATCACCATCATTACTGAAGGGACATTGGTCACTGACCCCAGTTAGTGACATTAAGGATGAGTTTGAGGAAGCTATTCTCAGGGGCGTACTATTTGTAGCCTCTCATGTTCACAGAACAGACTCTCTACCCTCTCAAGTCTAGCTCCTAAAAAAATAAAAATCTCTCAAGAGCATGTACTCCCAGTTCTCCAAATATGTTTTCTCCACTATGGTATTCCTTGGCTATCACTCACAGGCGGAAAATCAATATATACTTAATATATTCAGAAGTGCACATTTGCAGCAGTTTTTGGGCTACCCAGCTTGAATCTATTAGAATATCTCTGTCTAATATTCCCTTTATCCAATGTGCCCAAATGAAATATGCACAAGATTTATCCACTGCTAAGTCTAAGACAGAGCAATAATGGGCCAAGTCCCATAGAGATATTTATAGAAAGTATGAGATTGAAAGGGACAGAAGGCATCCTCCAGTAGATCATCCCCTTTCACTTTCTGAGTGGTTTGTGCGCCAACACACCACCAATTGGGGACCAAAGATTCAGAAAGAAATTCAAGCTATTGAGGCATTCAATTGTACAATGATTACTATCATACTCATGGTCTTCTTGAAGCTATATGGCTTAGTTATATTTGTCTTGGAAGAACTTTCGGTGAAGAATAGGCACAATACAGAACTTCAAGTAAATTTTGCCACCCTCAAGATGCCAGAATTCCGGTTATTACCTGAACTCCATTTCCTCCTCATGGATTTGTTGTTGGACCAGCAATTTTTGAAAGGCATGCCAGAGTGAAAGCTAGAATTCAAGTTCAAAAAGGAGTGTCTTGGTTTTAATCGCTTTCTCTTCAGAGAATATCACAGAGGATTCATTAAATTTGTTGTTTTATCCCCTCTATTAGCAAAAATAAGAAAGACTATTTCCATCTGAAGGAGGAAGACATATCCTCAACAGCTCTATAACTCGGAAAAATTTAACCAGGCCCAACAACAAGCAGATCAACCCAGTTTGTCACCTGATCAGTTCATGGATCTCAATTCTACCCATCTAGTGAAAGATCCTTTTGCCATCTGGGATGAAAGATATAAAGTCTTTGTTGCTCTGAAGCAAGAAATTTTGGCCAACAATATAGTTTATCCTATTTTCATAGATCAGTTTTTGCAGCATGCTCGTTTTAACACTCTCCAGATTTACAGGTTGTCTCTTAGTGACACATAATATTGTCAGTTTCTTTAGACTCAGAGGCATATTCACATTTAGAAATTTAGAGCAAATATGGGGTCATCCTACTCTATTTGCTGGGAACTGTTCAAGAATTATTTTGAAGAGCAAGAAGCCCAAGATTGGCCAATTTTAACTCGACTTGCTTCTTTCTTGTCACCTGCCTTCTATCTCTAAGTTCTCAATTCCTCCTTAATACACTCTCATATCCTTGGCTTCTATTTCTCTTTATCTATCTCTCCCTCTCAAATCTTTTTGATTAATTACAAAAATGGGGAGAAAATACTCTAAAATACATACTTATTACATTGTCTTAATTTCACTAATTATATTATTTTGTCATCACCAAAAAAGCGGAGATTGATGAATAATTTATCCCCATTTATTTATTTTGGTGATAACAAAACCATGAAAAATATTTGACTAACATATTTTCTAAAGATTGTCAACATGACACAAGTGAAATGACTCTAGTAAGTTAAATAAACTAGCATATTTTCTGAAGATTGTCAATAGGTCACAAGTGAAATGACTCTAGTAAGTTAAATAAACTCAATTAAGTTAGAAGTCACTTTCATATGATTTTTTATAAGTCTACATCGATTGCTGAAGAAAACTCACATCGATTTTACAGTTAAGATCGATTAGCTCACATCGATTATAGTTCATTCAAACATCGATTACTACTTAGCATCACACCGATTGCGTTCACATCGATTGTCTTATCTATTGATTACATTTAAAACATAGATTATCTCTAAACATCGATTGGTTTCACATTGATTATCTTTAAACATCGATTGTCTTCATCGATTGCATTGAAATACGATTGTCTTCATCGATTACCTTGGACATCGATTGCCTTACAACGTTGATTGCCTTTAGACATCGATTGTCTTAGACATCGATTGCCTTTGGACATCGATTGTCTTTAGACATCGATTGCCCCTGGACATCGATTGTTGTTAGACATCGATTGCCTTTGGACATCGATTACCTTTAGACATCGATTGCCTTCAGACATCAATTGCCTTTAGACATTGATGGCCCCTAGACATCGATTGTTGTTAGACATCAATTGTCTTTCAAACATTGATTGGCGTCATATTATTATTGTTATACAGATAAACTATATCAATACCTTGGACTATTATCTTCACAATAATATATTGAGGTGGTTGTATTATTATATTCACTGCCTTTATAAATAATATTTATTTGAACAAATCTTGGTGTCCAATATTTTTCAAATTGTTTTGAGGATGTGCATTTCAAATTTCTCACTATTTGTCACATATCCTTCTTACGAAAGCATTCAAGGATATTCTCTTATGTATAGTCTATTAACGGATATAGTTCCCATGCACATCATCTTTTACTATTTACCATTTTCATGACATGTCGTCTATAGCTTTAAATGGTGACAGAATGAGCTTATCCTCTTTGGTATATCTTCTTATAGCATGACATGTGACGTTGACTGATAGTGCAAATACCCATATGATCTATCTGTATCACAATATTTATTGCTTGTAGGTTTTTAGTAGTCACACACTCCTACAACGTTGGACATGCTATGTTGACTAACAGTGAAGATATCCATATGATCCCTCTCTCTCTCTCTCTCTCTATCCAAACATTTATTGTTTGTAGGTTTTCGGTAGTCACACCAACTCACTACGTTAGACCTGTTACGTCTGTCTGGAGACAAGTTTTGTCACGACCCCAATTTTTAGCAGCGGAATTAATCGAGAGCTCGACGAACAAGCAAGCATGCAGAAGCCATAGACGAATGGCTAATATCGATAGGGCCCATAATCCAATAATCAAACTCTTTTATTCATCATAAGCAATTATTACAATCTCCAATGTCATAATAACAACAACTCTCAACTACTAATCTATTCTATCTCTCAAAGAAAGACAAGATTACAATAATGACTAATCTCTCACTAACTAACTAAACAAGGACTCTCTATGGTGTATGTCACGCTCGGCGCACAAGTCCCATCATCAAACGTACTCCTCATCTTCACTACCTGAAATGTTAAGAGGCAGGTATGAGCAAACTAGCGCAGTAGGATTACATGTCGATGTGCGGGCAATGATATAAGTGATTAATGCTTTAAGAACTAGACATGCACAAGTGGACAAGCTAAATCATAAGATGATAAAATCGGTGACAAAGTGCTTGCAAGATATCATGTAGACAAAAACGTGTCAAGACATAGAAATAGGCTGTCAATGTGTAGGGTGCTTTTCACGAGACAAGCAATACTTTGTTACATTCAAGTAATAACAAGTAACAGTAATTGAGCAATAGCAGTGCAATAGGAGAGCATGGGCTGTAGCCATTCAATAATAGGACAGTAGTAGTTCAGTAACAGTCATTGGCAGTTTGAACAGTGGTAGTACAGTAACAGTGCAGTATGTCTGAATTAACAGACTAACAGTATAACAGTCAGATGTCTAGCTAAATCAGAAGAAACAGAACCGGTGCAAATGCAGACACCGTCATTAGCCCCTGCAGGTATTTTCGGGTGGCTCTCTGCCCCCGAGACTAGATTGGAGCCCTCGGACACTCTTCGTGCCGTCAATAGTATGCATCAAGTCCAGTAGAGTCGCAAGACCCGTTATAGTGCTAGAGAGTTAAGAACAGTACAAGACAGTAGGAGCCACAACAGCTCAAAGGATCCCAAGAGAGTACTTTCAAGAGTTCAAGAATGTCATGTCAGGATGTCCAAGAACATTAGTACGATCATGTCATGAGACATGTTCACTAGTAGTTCGAGACTATCATGTCAAGAGAGAGTTCAAGAGCATGTAACACGAAGAAGATTGTCAAGAGATTAATGACTATCTAGTCAATAACGATGGTTCGGAGTGTCATAGTGTCATGTCCATAATGATTTCAAGAATAACAAGTCACGTGAATAGGATTTTATGATAACAATGATCAAAAGAGAATTTCGGCAGCATAACGGTGCTTTAACATTATTTCTATTAATAACTTGTGTTCATGTGTCATTGTCAATAGCTTCAAGAAATTCAAGATGTGGGAGAGAGAGAGAGAGAGGTGCACACTAACATCGGGAAACTTCATGGTGTAACCTGCTCGTCGGCCATGTGGGAATCCATGGTCAGAGGAGACTTACGGAGGCCTTGGTCAAGGGGTCAGTAGTCCGACAGAAGGAATATCCGACGGAGAGTTCACCACAAGCCAAGAATGGGGCTTTCCTATCGAGCAAGAGTGTACGCATGCCGCGCATAAGAATCGCTCGGGAGCATCAGTGTGAATCCGATTATGGAAACTTCATTTATGGAAAGTATTATGAGTGCTAAATCAGGAAATACTAATCATGCATGACCAATTTTAGCAAGTAGCAATGTTTTTTTTTAGCAAGTTTGATAACAAGGCAAGAAAGAGAGGACAATCGGCAGGTAGCGAGCATGATCAATCACTTAAGTTCAATTAGAATCATGTGAAAATCTTTACTAGTTATATATGGGTTTTTAATACATGATAACACATTATAGAACCTTCCTAGAATAGATCAAACTCACACATGCAAAGAAACGACGCAAAACGATGAAAACCAAGACATATGACCCTTGGAAAGCAAATGCAGTCCCATCCCTTCACTTCTTTAGGTCATAGCTCACTGCTTTTTATGCAAATCTGACACATGAATATACCATCTTGAAGCCCTTTGAATAAGGAATCCAACAAAAAAAATGGCTCATCAATCCGAGGTCTGTAGAAATAGTATAGCCATTTAAGCAAACAGTGCGCAGAGGGCAGGTCGCGACAGCAAACCTGTCGCGTTCTGAACGAGACAGTTCGATAAGTCGCCTTCTGAACATGGGTTTTGGGTTGCCAAATGCACCAGTTCGACTCCTACTTGGACTGGTTGATATAGGGCACTTCTAAGACTTATAACTCGCTGTAGAGCATGAAAAATTGTGAAACTAAGTTCATTAGATTGCTATCTCAATTAGCTAACTACTGTAACGAGGAATTAGAAAACCAATCACATTTACTCGGTCAACTTGACTCTGTGGGATAGAACATAGAAAACTGACACAGTAGAGATGTTTTGGTCATTGCTCTCTACACCTACCATTAAATAGAGTGATTTCAGTTTTGTTTGAAAGTAGACTCAAAGGGGAACATTATTCATGTTAAGTGCTTGATCTGAAAACGTCTCAGACGAGAGGTAGATGACTCTTAAGATAGTGCAAGGGTTTCATCAGGCAGAAAGATGACTATGATGATACAAGATTTATTTCGATGACACAACATGACATAAATTGGGTAAAATAATATAAACATGATCTAAACATATGTATGCAAGCATGCACGAGTTTAATTAGAGTTTGGCCTAGAGAGACCTACCTTTTGGGTGTAAGAAAAGTCGTCCTTGAGAAAACTCTAGTTTTAACCAGTCATAGTATAACGCTTAATACTCACGAACTACTGGGTAGAAATTGGGCAAAATAGTGTCATAAGAAACTAGACTCGAAGATTTTTCCAGGGATGTATGTTTTGCATAGTTTGGTCGAGGTTCACTAACCTTTGGTGATGATCTTGAAGGGACTCAAGTGCAGGTCGCAAATGAAGAAGAGCATGAGTGCTTCTTCTCAAGCCTTCCTCCTTGCGTTTCCCAGCCTCCAAGCACGACCTCAGCAACCCTAGGGGTCGTCCCATGGGAGTGTAATGGCTTATGTAAAGGGGTGTGGGTCTTTAGTTGCCTAATTTAAATTAGGAAATCATCAGTACAAATTTGGTGTGTCCATCCCTCAATGGAGGATTCTCTCCCCAATTCATGGTAGGAGTCCTACGAAAACCTCCCTTAGGTGGTAACATGAGTTTAGGCTTGGTTTGAAGTCAAATGGTGGTCTATTGGTTGAGAATTTACCCAATTATGGTCCATTAGTGAATATTTTTGAATTTCGGGTCATTTTCCTAGCATGAATTTATTTGTGGCCCAAAGTACATCCTTTGGACCGTTTCTTTCATTGGATTGTCAATGCCCATTGTTTGAAGTCCAACCATAATTTTTATTCAATTTTTGGACTCCATTAAGTATATATGATAACGATTTTCTGACTTATTTCTTAATTACGATAATAAGTCACAAAACACTTTAATCTTGGCCAATCGGATTTTTCTTCGCATGAATTTCATTGTGGGTCATTTGAGAGTATTATTTAGAGTTGACCTATGATTTTTATAGAATTGTTCAGTGTGTTTTTGTATACATGATAATGGCACGTACATTTTTACAATTATTAAATTATTATTTCTAATTTTCTCATAATAAATTTTCGGGGTGCTACACCCTCCCCCACTTAAAGAATTTGGTCCCCAAATTCATTGATCTGATACGACTACCAATTTATTCTGAATATTTTTTATCATCTCCCCCACTTAGTACTTTGCTATCTAGAAAAAAATGAAATTAACTAAGGGTTTAGTGAAGGTACCTTGTCCACCTTCATTGGCATGATCTATATTCACAAGGGCTTGTAATTGTCCTTGGCGTAGAGTTTTATTCTTCTTTGTTGGACAATCGATGACTCGATGTTGTTGACTTTCACATCGCAAGCATCTGCCCAATTTCTTCCAACAGTTTTCAACCTGATGCCCTGGCTTTTCACAGAATTCACAGACTTCCTTCCGCTCCACTTCCCCTTTCACTCTCTTGCTATCTACTGTATCTCTTCCTCTATTGCCATTGGAATGAGTAGCACGTTCCCTTTTCAACGCCTTCTTCTTATGGATCTTTTCAAGAAGTTCCATGGTGTCCTCTACTAATTGAGCTCTCAAATCCATGTCTGAATATAATTCAATGTCTAATGGAGCCAACATTTCCCAGTAGACAGGCCTCAACCCTTCTAAGAATCTCTTTGCCTTCATCTTTTCTGTACTTACCAAATGTGGTGCATACAGTGCTAGTCTTTCAAATTGCGTTTCATATTCAGCTACGGACATCATTCGTTGTTTTAAATCTGTAAATTCCTTTGCCTTCTTCTCAAGAATCCTCTCAGAGAAATATTTGGTATTGAAGAGTTCTAAAAATTCATCCCACTCTATGTCTATGTTGGGTAATTGTCGACTGGCGGCTTCCCACCAAGCTCTAGCATCGCGGTCCAACTAGAAGGTTGCTAGAAGGACTTTCTCCTGCTCTGATACATTTCATACCCTAAGGTTTCGTTCCATCACCTTCACCAATTTCAGCTTCATCGGGATCCGGAGTTCCATTAAACCTAGAGGGATTATTGTTGAAAATTCCCATATAGTCTCATGTTATATTCCTTGCTCCTGCTTGAACCACATTATTAAGGGCTTGAGTTAGCCCTGGTATGGTCCGTTGTAATTCCCGCATTTGTGCACGCTCTCCAGCCATCTCCTCTAGTCTCCTACGAGCAACAACAATTTATTAATTTCTTCTTAAACTTAGGGTGCTTATACATATAGTTAAGCTCCTAGCATAACCCCAATCTTTTACCCAATCTCACCAGGTGCCTAGCTTAATGGTGAACACAACCTTATGAATCCTAGATCCTCACGATCAAGATTCCTAGAGTTTTTATTTACAACTTAACCTTGAATATATCCTAGGACTTTAGGGAAAGCCTAGGCTCTGATACCACTACTGTCACGATCCCGATTTTTAGCAGCGGAATTAATTGAGAGCACGACGAACAAGCAAGCATGGAGAAGCCATAGACGAATGACTAATATCGATAGGGCCCATAATTCAATAATCAAACTCTTTTATTCATCATAAGCAATTATTACAATCTCCAATGTCATAATAAGAACAAACTCTAATACTAAACTATTCTATCTCTAAAAGAAAGACAGATTACAATAATGACTAATCTCTCACTAACTAACTAAACAATGACTCTCTATGGATATGTCACGCTCGGCGCACAAGTCCCATCATCAAACGTACTCATCTTCACTACCTGAAATGTTAAGAGGCAGGTATGAGCAAACAAGCCCAGTAGGATTTACATCTCGATGTGCGGGCAATATAAGTGATTAATGCTTTAAGAACTAGACATGCACAAATGACAAGCTAAATCATAAGCACGACAAAACCGGTGACAAAGTGCTTGCAAGATATCATGCAGATAAAAATGTGTCAAGACAATAGAAATAGGCTGTCAATGTGTAGGGTGCTTTTCATGAGATGAGCAACTACTTTGTTACATTCAAGTAATAACAAGTAACAGTAATTAAGCAATAGCAGTGCAATAGGAGAGCATGGGCCGTAGCCATTCAATAACAAGACAATAGCTATTCAGTGATAGTCATAGGCAGTCAGAACAGTAGTAGTACAGTAATAGTGCAGTATGTCTGAATTAACAGACTAACAGTAACAATATAACAATCATATGTCAAGCTATATCAGAACAGTCAGAACCGGTGCAAATGCAGACACCGTCATTAGCCCCTGCAGGTATTTTCGAGTGGCTCTCTGCCTCCAGGACTAGATTGGAGCCTCCTCGACACTCTCCGTGTAAGGACCTCAAAAATTTTGTCATTTGTTTTGCCGCGTGTTGAGCACGCTTGTGTGTAACTTCATGTATGCATATGTAGATATCTACGTACATATTAGCTAGGTGTACTTATGTATGCATGTGTATGTTTAGATGTAATTATTGTTTGTTTGCATGGTGTAGTAGTGGGTATACTATACTATATATATTGCATGTATATGTATATAGCGTATATATGGTTTTCTGCATGGGTTAAGTTCTAGCCGAAGAGCAAATTTGCGTCATCATGGATGGAGTCCATGTTGAGTACATGTCCATGTCGATGGACGCCAACTATTAAGTAAACGACCATGGATGTAGACGTCTACTTCTCTGATTTTCTGTGCTCAGCAGACCCTGAAATTTTGGATTGGGCTTGCTCACCGATTGGGGGAGGTCCCCAAGGCTCTCACCTCTCCCATCATGCCTTGCGTGAGATCCCAAGCCCCATCTTATAAAAACACTACCCCTTGCAACCTGAAAGAGCTC
Organism: Colocasia esculenta; assembly: GCA_014218235.1. Lineage (NCBI taxonomy): Eukaryota > Viridiplantae > Streptophyta > Magnoliopsida > Alismatales > Araceae > Colocasia > Colocasia esculenta. Next base: position 18,385 of record JACBKR010001586.1, on the reverse strand, counting down.
TCTTGCCTCTTTGCAAAGAGAGAAAAACCTAGCTGAGAGAACAGGTGAAAAGCTGATCTTTGTGGGCTTTGATCCGGCGATTGGAGGCTCCTTCCAGTGTTCTACCACGACTAGGAGGAACTCTTGGACATAGGGGAAGGCTTCCCCAACGCTGGACTGAAGGCTACATCAACCTAGAACGGAGGAAGGAGTTTGTGGAGGCTTCTTGGCACTGTCCAAGGAGAGCTTCCTCAGCTATTTAGATCCCCTAGAGATTTTTATTGAGGCAAGTAACCCTTACCCGTTGTCCATGTGTATTTCTAGTAGGTCTTAGGTATTTTCTGAGATTTATTTTGTGTCCTGGAACCCCTACATTCACCCATCTTTGGAGTTCGATCTGTTTGCTCACAAACAGGAACTTAACGGCATGATCTCTTGTCGTTAAGCTCTTCATTTGGCGGCAGGCGATGTGCTGTTAACCCCTGTAAACGGCCAGCCCTTTGTCGTTTAGTTCTTCAGGACAGAACTGTGAGATGTTCCTCCTGATATATGATAAATTCCAGATTTCCTCGCATGAGGATAATGTAAATGTTGTATGCTATCTAATATAGATAATAGAATGTGTTGTGGAAGTGTGGTGAATTCATGTAAATAGTATGAGGGTTACATTATTTGACATGCATGTTAGATAAAGATCTTGGATATGGTAGCTTACTGTTCACATGATCCATGTGTAATTTAATTGCCATAAAAATTTTCAGATGATATGTATGAAGGTCAGTCCATGTCCTGGAAATTTGGAAATTTCCCATGATCATGTGATTATTACAATTTCTGTACTGAAAATAGAAAACCATGTGTAGGTTCTTGTAAAACTCACTGTAAATTGTATGATGTGAAATAAATTCGGGAAAAACTTCTGTGGTAATATGAATGATAGATGCAGGTTAGTGGACTTTCAAACAGACCTTGATATTATGCTTCCATGATAACTGATTTTGAATGCCATGTGGTTGAATTTTTATTTTATGTAAATTTAATAGTTCAGAAAAAATACGAGAATTTGCATGTGTGATCTGAAACATGCAAACAGCATGTGGTAAAAATCTCCTGTGATTTGGGCAACAATAGATGATGTTGTGAAATTTTCATGTGAAATTTAGTTATTAAAGCATACTTGTTGTGATTATGATTGTTAATGAATTTCCAACATGATTAGTGTAGTCCTGAGTGTTAAACCTGTTAATAGTAGCGTCATGTTAAGGGGAAAACTAAACCATGTGCATAAGGATGAAAATGAAGCCATCTATTAAATTGTGAGAAATGGGTGTTAAAACGAAATGTGTAAAATCTGTCGTGTGTGGCACTGCTTCCATAGAGGGTTGTGGAACTGTACCGTGGAAAAGTCCCCACGGGAAGGTTCAATGTGTTAAGATCCTAAAGGCATTAGGATGAAATCCTGGAGGTGGACAAGTACCACTGGTTAGGGTGGAGATTACTTCTCCAGGTCTGCGCAGTACCAAGAGTCGTCACTGTGTTGCCTAGGTGGCGTCTATGTGTTATGTGATGTGAATGTGTCCTTCTAGTGGTGGTTTGGACTATGTGTCACGGCAAGTAAATGTGAAAATGTGAATGTGTATATGTGCAAATTGGGTAGTGTGAACATGTGAATGTGTAAATGTGTAAACATTGAAAAACCGATGTGTTAGAATGTGAAATTTGATTCATGATATGATAATGTTAGATTCATGTCAAAACAACAACCTTAATGGTTTTATAATGGTGTTTTATATGTGCAAAAGTGTGTAGAATCCATGTTAGCGGTATTTCCTTCTTATGTGTGAAAATCCCATGCTAAATTTGCTATCATGTTGTAGTTAAATGTAAGTGTAGCTCTCATGTGAATGAATGAGTAGAAAGCATGCGGTAGGTATTTCATTTTGGATTGACATAAACCATGTATCATGCATAGTGAAATTAGTAGAAATATCATGATAGGTGATTTTCTATTATTGTGCAACCTGCTACATGTTTTGATTAACGAATTTGAATGAATGGCCTACTTGTGATGTAAGCATGTATGATGTGTATGGAGTTACTTGTTGAGTCTTTTAGACTCACTCTTGCTTCGGCGTACAGGTTTAGAAGGTGACCCTACTTCCTTGGAGGAGACCGTTGAGAGTGACTCGAGCGAGGAGAGTAGAGTGTTGTGGAGTCCCCATCATTGTACTTTCACTTTCATAGTATGTAATGAGTCTTATGTAATTGAAGCTTATGAAATTTATGTACGAACAATGTAATTTGAATTGTATATTCATTATGTGGACTTAGTTCCTTAAATTGCTATAGGATCATCTATGTTTAATGTGGATGATGAATAAATGACAGTAGTTCTTTACTTCCGCTACTCTGTATTATATTTGTATACATCTCAATCATGTGTGTTAGTACTTGGGTAAATGTCCCACTGTGACGAGACTCACTATACCGACGTGGATTGGTATAATCGTACCGGTATAAGGAGGTCGTCACTGAGATGGTATCGGAGAGACGACTTGTTGAGATTGTACATAAATTTACATAAGTCATCATCTCCATTACATGCTAAGTCCTTATAGAGTTGTCCACATGTGTAGAATGATTAATAATGAATGAAAGATAGATAAGAAAGTGGTTAGGGACTAAATAACGTAGTTCTAATAGTGATTAAATTAATTGCAGATTATGGCTTCACGCGGTAGACGTGGTGGTGTTCCTACTGTGATGGCGAGCAGAGGAGAGATGAGCCTAGGCGTGAGGACCAGGCTGAGCAGCAGGCCCCGGCACCTCAGGGTCCTGTACTTCCCCCACCGCCACCTGTGGATTATCGAGTGTTCTTGCAGGGTCTAGTGCAGGCCATGCAGACGCAGGCCCGAACCCAGGCTGCACTCCAGGCACAGATGGAGGCTCAGGTAGGAATAATGAAATAAAGAGTAGTCTATTTTATTTGATTGCATGATGTTGTGTTGAATATGCATTGCTTGTTGTTTATTGTAGCAGGCCCAGGTTTCAGTTCCCCAGGCTCAGGACCATGGTGGACCCTCCATCATGGAAAGATTCAAGAGGATGTTGCCACCCTTTTAAGGGGGAGAGTGACCCATTACTAGCTGAGAGCTGGATGAGGGAGATCGAGAAGATCTTCCGGGCTGTTAGGTGTGCGGACGAGGACAAGGTTACTTTAGCCACTATATGCTACAGGTATGTGTTAGTTTTATATGCTTGCGTATCCTGTTAAATTAGAGTTGTTAGTTGGTGCTTATGAAGGATGTGTTGCAGGAGAGAGCTGATGTGTGGTGGGCTTCCTTACTGCATACCCGATTCGAGGACGGTGCTATTGACATTGCTTGGGACGAGTTCGTGAGGCTCTTTCGGGCCAAGTTCGTCCCCGAGCATATCCAGGACAGGATGGAGCAGGAGTTCCTTTCTTTGACTCAGGGCTCCATGACTGTACTCGAGTACGAGGCCAGGTTTGCTGAGTTATCTAAGTATGCACCTCACATAGTAACTGATGAGCGCAGGAAGGCAAGGAAGTTTGTGATGGGCCTTAAGCCATTACTAAGGACGAGGCTAGTGGCGTTCGATCATTGTACCTTGGACGAGGCCCTTAGCGCTGCTTGTAGGCAGGAGGGTGAAATGGAGCAGTACCTTGAGGAGAAGAAAGCTTTGCAGAAGAGACCTGCGGCCCCTTTCCAGTGGCAGGATAAGAAAAGGCAGCGTACCAGACACCGCAGCATCCAGTGGCAGCCAGCAGTACTCAGGTACCTTCTCATCGTTCCCCTGGTGTGAAGAAGGAGGTCCCCATTGCGGGAAGACACACGGTGGTACGGAGTGTTGGATGGTAGCGGGAAAATGCTTGATGTGCGGGAGCAGTGACCACAAGATCAAGGATTGTTCGAGACTTCAACAGGGAGTCCAGCGCGGAGCGCCAACCCCGTAGTGGTAGCAGCAGCAGTGCCAGCCACAGGAAGACCAGGAAGGCCTCGAGCCCAAGCTCGAGTGTTTGCCCTAGCACGAGAGGACGCCGAGCAGGCGGAGCATGTCACCGAAGGTACGGTTTTACTTCTAGGTGTGCACGCTCGGGTTTTGTTGATACGGGTGCCACTCACTCGTTCATTTCCGAGCGGTTTGCTAGGCAGTTAGCTATAGAGTCAGGCGTAGAGTCTGAGGATTTAGAAGTCCCGTTGTCTGTACACACACCAGCGGGTACGGTATCGACTGGGAAGTGTATTCCGTCGTTACCTGTGTGTATTAGGATAGGGTTTTAGATGGGTGTTTCTTCTTGCTAAAGATGAAGGACTATGATGCTATTCTTGGTCTGGATTGGCGGAGGAGCACTATGCGTTAGTAGATTGTCGTCGGAAGAGGATTGTTTTCCGCATTCCTGGTGAGGACGAGTTCTCTCATCCCTACCAAGAAACGTGGCGGGAAAGTTGGTCATCTCTGCCATGAAGGCGATGCGCATGGTAAACAAGGGTTGTGACGCTTTTCTTGCCAGCGTAGTGTTAGTATCCGAGCTGTGAGTCACCTACTCTTGCAGAGATCGAGGTAGTGCAGGATTTTCCAGACGTCTTTCCGATGATTGTCTGGATTGCCACCGGATAGAGAGATAGAGTTCACCATAGAGTTGCTTCCGGGCATCTCCCTATCTCGAAGGCTCCATATCGGATGGCACCTGCGGAGTTAGCCGAGTTAAGGAGGCAGTTGCAAGAATTTCTAGTTAAGGGATTTATTCGCCCTAGTGTTTCCCATGGGGCGCACCTATCTTATCTTTAAAGAAGAAGGATGGATCACTTAGGTTATGCATCGATTATAGGAAGCTAAACAAGTGACAGTGAAGAACAGGTATCCCTTACCTCGTATTGATGATTTGTTTGACCAGCTGCAAAATGCATCAGTCTTTTCTAAGATCGATTGCGATCTGGTTATCATCAGTGAGGATTAGGAGTGAGGATGTCCAAGACGGCGTTTAGAACCCGTTATGGACATTTTGAGTTTTTGGTCCTTCCTTTCGGATTGACCAACGCCCCTGCAGCATTCATGGATCTCATGAACAGGGTTTCTAGCCGTACTTAGATAGTTTTGTTGTGGTATTTATCGATGATGTGTTGGTCTACTCTCCGGATGAGGCCACACACCGTCAGCATTTGAGGGTATTGTTAGAGGTTCTCCGTGAGCAAGCTGTATGCAAAATTCAGCAAGTGCGATTTTGGTTGCACGAGGTTCATTTTCTTGGGCATGTTATCTCTGGTGCTGGTGTAGCAGTTGATCCAGCAAAGGTCCAGGCAGTTATGGATTGGGAGACCCCCAAGACCGTTCGGAGATTCGTAGTTTTTTGGTTTGGCTGTTACTATCGGCGATTCATTGAGGGATTTTCATCCATCGCCGCCCCATTGACTCAGCTTACCAGGAAGGGGGTGAAGTTTGTGTGGTCCGAGACATGTGAGAGTAGCTTTCAATTATTGAAGGCTAAACTTACTCCGCTCCGGTATTGGTATTACCTAGTGGTGCTGAAGGTTTTGCCATTTATACGGATGCATCTCGGATTGGCTTAGGCTGTGTGCTAATGCAGCAAGGAAAGGTAGTGGATATGCTTCTCGCCAATTGAAGGAGCATGAGCGTAACTATCCGACTCATGATTTGGAGCTTACGACAGTGGTTCATGCACTAAAGATCTGGAGGCACTATCTTTATGGTGTCAGATTTGAGGTGTTCACTGACCATAAGAGCTTGAAGTATCTCTTCTCCCAGAAGGAACTAAACCTACGGCAAAGGATGGATTGAGTTCCTCAAGACTACTTCGATCTTCAATATCATCCAGGAAGGGCGAATGTCGTAGCGGATGCTCTAAGTAGGAGGAGGTCTTCGCTCCAGCATGATTGGAAGATGTTGGAGGATGCGGCGTGTTCGATGACTGAGTTAGAGCCCTTGTGTCAGGCTTTTGTGCTCAGTTGTCCTTAGGTCTTCGGTGTTGGAGAGGTGATCGAGTAACAGAAATCGACCCTAGACTCCAAGTGTTAGTGGGCAGGTAGGCATTGCTCGTGATGAGGATGGTGTGATTAGATTCCACCATCGAGTGTGTGTTCCTGACGTGGTATGTCCGTGAGCATGTATTAGTAGAAGCTCATAGGTCGAGATTCTCTATTCATCCGGGTAACACCAAGATGTACTAGATTTGAAGAGGTCTTTTTGGTGCTCTGGCATGAAGAGAGATGTAGCGGATTATGTATCTAGGTGTCTAGTATGTCAGCAAGTGAAGGCCGAGCGCAGCAGCGACCATCTGGTCTTATGCAGAAGATGGAATCCCACTATGGAAGTGGGAAGCTGTCACTATGGATTTTGTTTCGGGTTTGCCTCAATCCATACGGGGTAATGACTCGATTTGGGTAGTCTTAGATAGATTCTCGAAGACTGCGCATTTCTTGCCTATGAAGAAGAAGCAGTCAGTAGAGAGCTTGGCTAGATTGTATGTGAGTAGCATTATTAGATTGCATGGTGTGCCGAAGTCGATCATTTCGGATCAGATCCGAGATTTACTTCGAGGTTGTGGAAGGGTCTTCAGGATGCTTTAGGTTCGGAGCTGAAGCTCAGTTCGGCGTTTCATCCCCAGACAGATGGACAGTCTGAGAGGACTATCCAGACGATCGAGGATATGTTGAGGGCATGTGTGCTAGATTGGAAGGATGATTGGGAGTGTCCATTTACCTCTAGTGGAGTTCGCATATAACAATAGCTTTCATGCGAGCATTGGTATGGCTCCATTTGAGGCGTTGTATGGAAGGCCTTGCAAATCTCCTTTATGTTGGGAGGAGACCAGCGATAGGCAGTTGATCGGTCTGGAGTTAGTTCAGAGACTTCGGATAAGATTCAGCTATCAGGAAGAGGCTTGTTGCGGCACAGGAGAGGCAGAAGAGCTATGCCGACAACAGGAGGAAGGATTTGGTGTTCGAGGTGGGTGAGCATGTCTTTTTGAAGATTTCACCTACCCGAGGTGTCGTCAGGTTTGGCAGCATAGCAAATTTAGTCCCAGATTCATTGGCCCGTATGAGATTCTCAGGCGTTTAGGTTACGAGCTAGCTTTGCCTCCGGCTTTAGCTGGCGTTCATCCCATTTTCCACGTATCTATGCTCAGGAAGTATGTTCGAGATCCGTCTCATGTTATTAATCACGAGCCAGTGGAGATCCAGCCAGATCTGTCATATGTGGAGCAACCAGTAGCTATTCTTAACCGGAAGGTTCAGCATCTCCGGAACAAGAGTATTACGTTGGTGAAGGTTCCATGGCGGAACATCTCCGGGAGGAGCTACTTGGGAGCTTGAGGATGCAATGAGGAAGAAGTATCCTCATTTGTTCGCGTAGTGTTGTTTAAACTTCGAGGAGAGTTTCCTTAAGGGAGAGGGTGTAAGGCCCTCAAAAATTTTATATCATTTTGTTTTGCCGCGTGTTGAGTCACGCTTTGTGTAACTTCATGTATGCATGTGTAGATATCTACGTACATATTAGCTAGGTGTACTTATGTATGCATGTGTATGTTTAGATGTAATTATTGTTTGTTTGCATGGTGTAGTAGTGTGAATACTATACTATATATTGCATGTATATGTGTATATAGCGTATATATGTTTTCTGCATGGGTTAAGTTCTGGACGAAGAGCAAATTGGCGTTAACATGGATGGACGTCCATGTTGAGTAAACGTCCATGTCGATGGACGCCAACTATTAAGTAAACGGCCATGGATTAGATGTCTACTTCTACTTCTCTGATTTTCTGTGCGCAGCAAACCCCGAATTTTGGATTGCGCTTGCTCACTGATTGGGGAGATGTCCCCCAACGCTCTCACCTCTCCCATCATGCCTTGCGTGAGATCCCAACCCCATCTTAAAAACACTACCCTTGCAACCTAAAGCTCTCTTGCTCTTTGCAAAGAGAGAAAACCCTACCTGAGAGAAACAAGGTGAAAGCTGATCTTTGTGGGCTTGATCCGGTGATTGGAGGCTCCTTCCAGTGTTCTACCACACTAGGAGGAAGTCTGGACATAGGGGAAGGCTTCCCCAACGCTGGACTGAAGGCTACATCACCTAGAACCCGAAGGAAGGAGTTTGTGGAGGCTTCTTGGCATTGTCCAAGGGAGCTTCCTCAGCCATTTAGATCCCCTTGGAGATTTTACTGAGGTAAGTAACCTTACCCGTGTCCATGTGTATGTCTAGTAGGTCTTAGGTATTTTCTGAGATTTATTCATGTCCTGGAACCCCTACATTCCCCATCTTTGGAGTTCGGTCTATGTTTCTGCACAGACAAGACTTAACGGCATGATCTCCTGCCGTTAAGCTCTTCATTTGGCGGCAGACGATGCTGCTGCTAACCCCTGTAAACAGCCAGCTTTTGTCGTTTAGTTCTTCAGGACAAAACTGTGAGATGTTCTTCCTGATATATGATTAAATTCCGATTTCCTTCGCATGAGGATAATGTAAATGTTTATGTTATCTAATATAGATAATAGAATGTGTTGTGGAAGTGTGGTGAATTCCTGTAAATAGTATGAAGGGTTACATTTATTTGACATGCATGTTAGATAAAGATCTTGGATATGGTAGCTTACTGTTCACATGATCCATGTGTAATTAATTGCCATAAAATTTTCAGATGATGTGATCCGGTCAGTCCATCTCCTAGATTTGGAAAGTTTCCAATGATCATGTGATTTATTACAATTTCTGTACTGAAAATAGAAACCATGTGTAGGTTCTTGTAAAACTCACAGTAAATTGTATGATGTAATAAATTTGGAAAAACTATGTGGTAATATGAATGATAGATGCAGGTTGGTGCACTGTCAAAACAGACCTTGATATTCTGCTTCCATGATAACTGATTTATGAATGCCATGTGGTTGAATGTTTTATTTTCTGTAAATTAATATAGTTCAGAAAAATACGAGAATTTGCAAGTGTGATCTGAACCTGCAAATAGCATTGTTAAAATCTCTGTGATTTGGGCAACATAGATGATGTGTGAAATTTTCATGTGAAATTTAGTTATTAAAGCATACTTGTTGTGATTATGATTGTTAATGAATTTCCAACATGATTAGTGTAGATTCCTGAATGTTAAACTCTGTTAATAGTAGCGTCATGTTAGGGGAAACTGAACCATGTGCATAAGGATCAAAATGAAGCCATGTATTAAATTGTGTGAAATGTGTGTTAAAATGAAATGTGTAAATGTGTCGTGTGTGACACTGCTTCCATAGAGGGCTGTGGAACTGTACTGGAAAAGTCCCCACGGAAGGCTCATGTGTAAGATCCTAAAGGCATTAGGATGAAATCCTGGAGGTGGACAAGTACCACTGGTTAGGGTGGAGATTACTTCTCCAGGTCTGCGCAGTACCAAGAGCCATCACTGTGTTGCCTAGTGGCGTCTATGGTTATGTGATGTGAATGTGTCCTTCTAGTGGTTGTTTGGACTATGTGTCACGGTATTAATGTGAAAATGTGAATGTGTATATGTGCAAATTGTGTATTTGAACATGTGAATGTGTAAATGTGTAAACATGTGAAACAATGTGTTAGAATGTGAATTTGATTCATGATATGATAATGTTAGATTCATGTCAAAATAGCAACCTTAATGTGTTTATAATTGTGTTTTATATGTGCAAAAGTGTGTAGAATCCATGTTAGGGGTATTTCCTTCTTATGTGTGAAAATCCCATGCTAAAGTTGCTATCATGTTGTAGTTAAATGTAAGTGTAGCTCTCATGTGAATGAATAGTAGAAGCATGCGGTAGGTATTTCATTTTGGATTGACATAAACCATGTATCATGCGTAGTGAAATTAGTAGAAATATCATGATAGGTGATTTTCTATTATTGTGCAACCATGCTACATGTTTTGATTAACGAATTTGAATGAATGGCCTACTTGTGATGTATGCATGTATGATGTGTATAGGTTACTTGCTGAGTCTTTTAGACTCACTCTTGCTTCGACGTACAGGTTTAGAAGGTGACCCTACTTCCTTGGAGGAGACCGTTGAGAGTGACTCCGAGCGAGGAGAGTAGAGTGTTGTGGAGTCACCATCATTGTACTTACTTTCATAGTATGTAATTGAGACTTATGTAATTGAAGCTTATGAAATTGTGGACGAACAATGTAATTTGAATTTGTATTTCATTATGTGGACTTAGTTCCTTAAATTGCTATATGGATCATGTATGTTTAATGTGGATGATGAATAAAATGACAGTAGTTCTTTACTTCCGCTACTCTGTATTTATATTTGTGTTACATCTCAATCATGTGTGTTAGTGCTTGGGTAAATGTCCCACTGTGACGAGACTCACTATACCGACGTGGATTGGTATAATCGTACCGGTATAAGGAGGGTCGTCGTAGAGATTTGTATCAGAGAGACGACTGGTTGAGATTGTACATAATATACATAAGTCATCATCTCCATTACATGCTAAGTCTTTATAGAGTTGTCCACATGTGTAGAATTGATTAATAATGAATGAAAGATAGATGAAAGTGCTTAGGGACTAAATAACGTAGTTTCTAATAGTGATTAAATAATTACAGCTTATGGCTTCACGTGGTAGACGTGTGGTGTGTACCTACTCGTGATGGCGAGCAGAGGAGAGATGAGCCTAGGCGTGAGGACAGGCTGAGCAGCAGGCCCCGGCACCTCAGGGTCCTGTACATCCCCCACCGCCACCTGTGGATTATGGAGTGTTCATGCACGGTCTAGTGCAGGCCATGCAGACGCAGGACCACACCAGGCTACACTCCAGGCTCAGATGGAGGCTCAGGTAGGAATAATGAAGAAAGAGTAGTCTATTTTATTTGATTGCATGATGTTGTGTTGAATATGCATGCTTGTTGTTTGTTGTAGCAGGCCCAGGTTCCAGTTCCCCAGCTCAGGACCATGGTGGACCCTCCATCATGGAAAGATTCAAGAGGATGTTGCCACCCTTTCTAAGGGGGAGTGCGACCCATTACTAGCTGAGAGTTGATGAGGGAGATCGAGAAGATCTTCCGGGCTGTTAGGTGTGCGGACGAGGACAAGGTTACTTTAGCCACCTATATGCTACAGGTATGTGTTAGTTTTATATGCTTCCGTATCCTGTTAAATTAGAGCTGTTAGTTGGTGCTATGAAGGATGTGTTGCAGGAGATAGCTGATGTGTGGTGGGCTTCCTTACTGCGTACCCGATTCGAGGAAGGTGCTATTGACGTTGCTTGGGACGAGTTCGTGAGGCTCTTTCAGGCCAAGTTCGTCCCCTAGCATATCCAAGACAGGATGGAGCAGGAGTTCCTTTCTTTGACTCAGGGCTTCATGACTGTACTCGAGTACGAGGCCAGGTTTGTTGAGTTATCTAAGTATGCACCTCATAGTAACTGATGAGCGCCGGAAGGCAAGGATGTTTGTGATGGGCCTTAAGCCATCACTAAGGACGAGGCTAGTGGCGTTTGATCACCGTACCTTGGACGATGCCCTTAGCGCTGCTTGTAGGCAGGAGGGTGAAATGGAGCAGTACCTCGAGGAGAAGAAAGCCTTGCAGAAGAGACCTGCGGCCCCTTCCAGTCGCAGGATAAGAAAAGGCAGCGTACCAGACACCACAGCGTCTAGTGGCAGCCAGCAGTACTCAGGTACTTTCTCAACGTTCCCCTAGTGTGAAGAAGGAGTGTCCCCATTGCAGGAAGACACACGGTGGTACGGAGTGTTGGATGGTAGTGGGGAAATGCTTGAAGTGCGGAGCAGTGACCACAAGATCAAGGATTGTCCGAGACTTCAGCAGGGAGTCCAGCGCGGTGCGCCAACCCCAGTAGTGGTAGAAGCAGTAGTGCCAGCCACAGGAAGACCAGGAAGGCCTCGAGCCCAAGCTCGATTGTTTTCCCTAGCACGAGAGGACGCTAAGCAGGCGGAGCATGTCACCGAAGGTACGGTTTACTTCTAGGTGTGCACGCTCGGTTTTGTTTGATACGGGAGCCACTCACTCGTTCATTTCCGAGCGGTTTGCTAGGCAGTTAGCTATAGAGTCAGGCGTAGAGTCTGAGGATTTAGAAGTCCCGTTGTCTGTACACACACCTGCGGGTACGGTATCGACTGGGAAGTGTATTCCGTCGTTACCTGTGTGTATTGAGGATAGGGTTTTAGATGGGTGTTTCATCTTGCTAAAGATGAAGGACTATGATGCTATTCTTGGTCTGGATTGGCTAGAGGAGCACTATGCATTAGTAGATTGTCGTCGGAAGAGGATTGTTTTCCGCATTCCTGGTGAGGACGAGTTCTCTCATCCCTTAACAAGAAACTTGGCGGGAAAGTTGGTCATCTCTGCCATGAAGGCGATGCGCATGGTAAACAAGGGTTGTGACACTTTCTTGCCAGCGTAGTGTTGGTATCCGAGGTTGGTGAGTCACCTACTCTTGCAGACATCAGGGTAGTGCAGGATTTTCCAGACGTCTTTCTCGATGATTTGTCTGGATTGCCACCGGATAGAGAGATAGAGTTCACCATAGAGTTGCTTCCGGGCATCTCTCCTATCTCGAAGGCTCCATATCGGATGGCACCTGCGGAGTTAGCCGAGTTAAGGAGGCAGTTGCACAAATTGCTAGTTAAGGGATTTATTCGCCCTAGTGTTTCCCTTGGTGCGCACCTGTTTATCGTATATAAGAAGGATGGATCACTTAGGTTATGCATCGATTATAGGAAGCTAAACCAAGTGACAGTGAAGAACAGGTATCCCTTACCTCGTATTGATGAATTTGTTTGACCAGCTGCAAAATGCATCAGTCTTTTCTAAGATCGATTTGCGATCTGATTATCATCAGTTGAGGATTAGGAGTGAGGATGTGTCAAGACGGCGTTTAGAACCCGTATGGACATTATGAGTTTTTGGTCCTTGCTTTCTAATTGACCAACGCCCCTGCAGCGTTCATGGATCTCATGAACAGGGTTTTTAGGCGTACTTAGATAGCTTTGTTGTGGTATTTATCGATGATGTGTTGGTCTACTCTCCAGATGAGGCCACACACCGTCAGCATTTGAGGGTAGTGTTAGAGGTTCTCCGTGAGCACAAGCTGTATGCAAAATTCAGCTAGTGCAATTTTTGGTTGCGCGAGGTTCATTTTCTTGGGCATGTTATCTCGGTGCTGGTGTAGCAGTTGATCCAGCAAAGGTCCAGGCAGTTATGGATTGGGAGACCCGCAAGACCCCTTCGGAGATTCGTAGTTTTCTTGGTTTGGCTGGTTACTATCGGCGATTCATTGAGGGATTTTCATTCATCGCCGCCCCATTGACTCAGCTTACCGGAAGGGGGTGAAGTTTGTGTGGTCCGAGACATGTGAGAGTAGCTTTCAATTTTTGAAGGCTAAACTTACTTCCGCTCTGGTATTGGTATTACCTAATGATGCTGAAGGTTTTGCCATTTATACGGATGCATCTCGGATTGGCTTAGGCTGTGTGCTAATGCAGCAAGGAAGGGTAGTGGCGTATGCTTCTCACCAATTGAAGGAGCATCAGCATAACTATCCGACTCATGATTTGGAGCTCGCGGTAGTGGTTCATGCACTAAAGATCTGGAGGCACTATCTTTATGGTGTCAGATTGAGGTGATCACTGACCATAGGAGCATGAAGTATCTCTTCTCCCAGAAGGAACTAAACCTACGGCAGAGGAGATGGATTGAGTTCCTCAAGGACTACGACTTCGATCTTCAATACCGTCCAGGAAGGGTGAATGTCGTAGCGGACGCTCTTAGTAGGAGGAGGTCTTCGCTCCAGCAGGATTGGAAGATGTTGGAGGATGCGGCGTGTTCGAAGACTGAGTTAGAGCCCTTGTGTCAGGCTTTTGTGGCTCGGTTGTCCCTTAGGTCTTCGGTGTTGGATGAGGTGATCGAGCAATAGAAAGTCGACCCTAGACTCCAAGAGTTAGTGGGCAAGGCAGGCATTGCTCGTGATGAAGATGGTGTGATTAGATTCCACCACCGAGTGTGTGTTCCTGACGTGGTAGATGTCCGTTAGCATGTATTAGTAGACTCATAGGTCGAGATTCTCTATTCATCCGGGTAACACCAAGATGTACCAGGATTTGAAGAGGTCTTTTGGGTGGTCTGGCATGAAGAGAGATGTAGCGGATTATGTATCTAGGTGTCTAGTATGTCAGCAAGTGAAGGCCGAGCGGCAGCGGCCATCTGGTCTTATGCAGAGATGGAAATCCCCTATGGAATTGGGAAGCTGTCACTATGGATTTTGTTTCGGGTTTGCATCAATCTAGACGGGTAATGACTCGATTTGGGTAGTCAGATAGATTCTCGAAGACTGCGCATTTCTTGCATATGAAGAAGAAGCAGTCAGTAGAGAGCTTGGCTAGATTGTATGTCAGTAGCATTATTAGATTGCATGGTGTGTCGAAGTCGATCATTTCGGATCGAGTTCCGAGATTTACTTCGAGGTTGTGGATGGGTGTTCAGGATGCTTTAGGTTCGGAGCTGAAGCACAGTTCGGCGTTTCATCCCAGATAGATGGACAGTCTGAGAGGACTATCCAGACGCTCGAGGATATGTTGAGGGCGTTTGTGCTAGATTGGAAGGATGATTGGGAGCGCCATTTACCTCTAGTGGAGTTCGCATATAACAACAGCTTTCATGCGAGCATTGGTATGGCTCCATTTGAGGCGTTGTATGGAAGGCCTTGCAGATCTCCTTTATGTTGGGAGGAGACCGCGATAGGTAGTTGATCGGTCTGGAGTTAGTTCAGGAGACTTCGGATAAGATTAATCTTATCAGGAAGAGCTTGTTGCGGCACAGATAGGCAGAAGAGCTATGCCGACAACAGGAGGAAGGATTTGGAGTTCGAGGTGGGTGAGCATGTCTTTTTGAAGATTTCACCTACCGAGGTGTCGTCAGGTTTGGCAGGCATAGCAAATTAAGTCCCAGATTCATTGGCCCGTATGAGATTCTCAGGCGTTCAGGTAGCGTGGCTTACGAGCTAGCTTTGCCTCCGGCTTTAGCTGGCGTTCATCCCGTTTTCCACGTATCTATGCTCAGAAGTATGTTCGAGATCCGTCTCATGTTATTAGTCACGAGCCAGTGGAGATCCAGCTAGATCTTTCATATGTGGAGCAACCAGTAGCTATTCTTGACCGGAAGGTTCAACATCTCCGGAACAAGAGTATTACGTCGGTGAAGTTCCATGGCGGAACTTCTCGCGGGAGGAGGCTACTTGGGAGCTTGAGGATACGATGAAGAAGTATCCTCATTTGTTCCAGTAGTGTTTTTAAACTTCGAGGATGAAGTTTCCTTAAGGGGGAGAAGGTGTAAGGCCCTCAAAAATTTGTCATTTTGTTTTGTCGCGTGTTGAGTCACGCTTGTGTGTAACTTCATGTTTGCATATATAGATATCTACGTACATATTAGCTAGGTGTACTTATGTATGCATGTGTATGTTTAGATGTAATTATTGTTTGTTTGCATGGTGTAGTAGTGTGTATACTATACTATATATATTGCATGTATATGTATATAGAGCGTATATATGGTTTTCTGCATGGTTAAGTTCTGGCCGAAGAGCAAATTGGCGTCAACATGGGATGTCCATG
The DNA here is from genome assembly GCA_014218235.1 of Colocasia esculenta. Classification (NCBI taxonomy): domain Eukaryota; kingdom Viridiplantae; phylum Streptophyta; class Magnoliopsida; order Alismatales; family Araceae; genus Colocasia; species Colocasia esculenta. The sequence goes on along the minus strand of JACBKR010001586.1, from coordinate 2,768 downwards.
TTGAGTAAACGTCCATGTCGATGGACGCCAACTATTAAGTAAACGGCCATGGATGTAGACGTCTACTTCTTTGATTTTCTGTGCGCAGCAGACCTCAAAATTTTGGATTGGGCTTGCTCACCTATTGGGGAGATGTCCCCAACGGCTCTCACCTCTCCCATCATGCCTTGCGTGAGATCTCAAGCCCCATCTTATAAAACACTACCCCTTGAACCTGAAAGAGCTCTCTTGGCTCTTTGCAAAGAGAGAAAACCCTAGCTAGGAGAACAGGTGAAAAGCTGATCTTTGTGGGCTTTGATCCGGCGATTGGAGGCTCCATCCAGTGTTCTACCACGACTAGGAGGAGTCTGGACATAGGGGAAGGCTTCCCCAACGCTGGACTGAAGGCTACATCAACCTAGAACCCGGAGGAAGGAGTTTGTGGAGGCTTCTTGGCACTGTCCAAGGAGTGCTTCCTCAGCCATTTAGATCCCTTGGAGATTTTTTACTGAGGCAAGTAACCCTTACCCGTTGTCCATGTGTTGTCTAGTAGGTCTTAGGTATTTTCTGAGATTTATTCATGTCTTGGAACCCCTACATTCACCCATCTTTGGAGTTCGGTCTGTGTTTCTGCAGACAGAACTTAACGGCATGATCTCTTGCCGTTAAGCTCTTCATTTGGCGGCAGACGATGCTGTCGTTAACCCCTGTAAACGGCCAGCCTATGTCGTTTAGTTCTTCATGACAGAACTGTGAGATGTTCCTCCTGATATATGATTAAATTATGGATTTCCTTCGCATGAGGATATAATGTAAATGTTGTATGTTATCAAATAGATAATAGAATGTGTTTGGAAGTGTGGTGAATTCTTGTAAATATATGAAGGGTTACATTATTTGACATGCATGTTAGATAAAGATCTTGGATATGGTAGCTTACTGTTCACATGATCCATGTGTAATTTATTGCCATAAAATTTTCAGATGATGTGTATGAAGGTCAGTCCATGTCCTGGAAATTTGGAAATTTTCCCATGATCATGTGATTATTAGAATTTCTGTATTGAAAATAGAAACCATGTGTAGGTTCTTGTAAAACTCCAGTAAATTGTATGATGTGAAATAAATTCGAGAAAAACCTATGTGGTAATATGAATGATAGATGCAGGTTAGTGCACTGTCAAAACAGACCTTGATATTATGCTTCCTTGATAACTGATTTATGAATGCCATGTGGTTGAATGTTTTATTTTCTGTAAATTTAATATAGTTCAGAAAAATACGAGAATTTGGATGTGTGATCTGAAACCTGCAAACAACATATGGTTAAAATCTCATGTGATTTGGGCAACAATAGATGATGTTGTGAAATTTTCATGTGAAATTTAGTTATTAAAGCATACTTGTTGTGATTATGATTGTTAATGAATTTCCAACATGATTAGTGTAGATTCCTGAGTGTTAAACCCTGTTAATAGTAGCGTCATGTTAAGGGGAAAATTGAACCATGTGCATAAGGATGAAAATGAAGCCATGTATTAAATTGTGTGAAATGTGTGTTAAAACGAAATGTGTAAAATGTGTCGTGTGTGACACTGCTTCCATAGAGGCTGTGGAACTGTACCGTGGAATAGTCCCCACAGGAAGGTTCAATGTGTTAAGATCCTAAAGGTATTTGGATGAAATCCTGGAGGTGGACAAGTACCACTGGTTAGGGTGGAGATTACTTCTCCCGGTCTGCACAGTACCATGAGTCGTCACTGTGTTGCCTAGGTGGTGTCTATGTGTTATGTGATGTGAATGTGTCCTTCTAGTGGTGGTTTGGACTATGTGCCACGGCAATTAAATGTGAAAATGTGAATGTGTGTATGTGCAAATTGTGTAGTGTGAACATGTGAAACCGATGTGTTAGAATGTGAAATTGATTCATGATATGATAATGTTAGATTCATGTCAAAACAGCAACCTTAATGTGTTTATAATGGTGTTTTATATGTGCAAAAGTGTGTAGAATCCATGTTAGGGGTATTTCCTTCTTATGTGTGAAAATCCCATACTAAATTTGCTATCATGTTGTAGTTAAATGTAAGTGTAGCTCTCATGTGAATGAATGTGTAGAAAGCATGCGGTAGGAATTTCATTTTGGATTGACATAAACCATGTATCATGCGTAGTGAAATTAGTAGAAATATCATGATAGGTGATTTTCTATTATTGTGCAACCATGCTACATGTTTTGATTAACGAAATTGAATGAATGGCCGACTTGTGATGTATGCATGTATGATGTGTATGGAGTTACTTGCTGAGTCTTTTAGACTCACTCTTGCTTCGGCGTACAGGTTTAGAAGGTGACCCTACTTCCTTGGAGGAGACCGTTGAGAGTGACTCCGAGCAAGGAGAGTAGAGTGTTGTGTAGTCACCATCATTGTACTTTCACTTTCATAGTATGTAATTGAGTCTTATGTAATTGAAGCTTATGAAATTTGTGGACGAACAATGTAATTTGAATTTTGTATTTCATTATGTGGACTTTAGTTCCTTAAATTGCTATATGGATCATGTATGTTTAGTGTGGATGATGAATAAAATGACAGTAGTTCCTTACTTCCGCTACTCTGTATTTATATTTGTATACATCTCAATCATGTGTGTTAGTGCTTGGGAAAATGTCCCACTATGATGAGACTCACTATACCGACGTGGATTGGTATAATCGTACCGGTATAAGGAGGGTCGTCACACTCCGTGCCTTCAACAATATGCATTCAGGCTCAGTAGAGTTGCAA